>CANYLF012421091.1:0-27952 GCA_948193215.1 Bocquillonia castaneifolia
GAAATCGTAGACTTTATTCGATTGTGGTAAGGATTGAAATCCCTTTTTGAATCAGTTAATTCGGATTACATGGATCCTAAGTTTGGGAAAGTGATAAAATTTTTGTTTTTCCGCTGCGTTTGTTATCATAAATCCCAACAAACTTGTCCTACATCCACACTCTCAAAGACCTCTACGGGGTTCCACTATAACAAGTGACTACAATGGAGATTTACAAGGCGATCTCCAACCTTTACAATGTGAGATCTTAAATGCTACCTCATGACCTTTACAATGAAGATTTCAAAGGCTATCTTCAACCTTTAAAAAGAGGATTCTAAGGCTGTCTCCAAACCTAGTGTTTACAAGGCCAACAACAAGCCTTTACAAGAGTTTTAGAAGGTTAACTCCCAACCTAGTGTTTACTAAGGCTAACACCAAACTTTATCAAAGTGTTTCCCAATCCTTACAAAGATTGACACTTGTACAAGGTAGAAAGATCACTCAAACCAAGCAACAAATGCTCTAGAGTTCTAACTACCCACACACAACCAAAATATGAAAAAATTACAAAGAAATTAATTCAATGTTTGAAAGATGTTATGATAGCATTATATAGATGGTTATTACTCCAAAATACTCATTTTAATGGGTATTTACAGGCTCATAAAGTCACATGACCATTGCCCACACTTCCGATTCAAAACATACACTTTTTGGAGTTGCTTTATTGTCTGTCAAAGTGCTGCTCGCGGGCGCGAATTGCAGGTCGCAGGTGCGGCACTCAAATCTTCAATAAGTACTTCAAAATATGACCATTGGGGCTTTCTGCCTACAAAGTCGCGCCCATGACTTCAAAATCACGCCCGTGACTTGTCTCCTAGTCGCAGTCGTGGAATTCTACCGTAGACGTAATTTTTACAATATCCATAACTTCTTGTAGACACCTCCAAATAATCTGGCATTTTTATAGTAGACTCTTCAGACCTTTCTCTACAATTTTGTATCTCACAAAAAGTTTCCAGTTCCATCATCTTCATGCCCTAAAAACTCAAGACATTTTGGTGCTCCGATATTTCAAGTACCTCTCACTCCAACAGCCTTTTCTCCCTATCTACAACTCCTTTTAATATGATTCAAAAGCCATATGAAACTAGACTTCTAGGGTTAAAACTCCACAAAATTTCACATCAAAATTCCATCCCTATAGGTTCTGGAATTATTTTGAACTTGACTCATATACACAGTTTTCTGCATTCAATCCTGAGCATAATTCACTTAAAAATCTAAAACTCCAAAATTAATGCTCCAAATTGAATTCCAGTTTTTGATCTAAAAAGTAAAAATCTATAGCTTTCCATATGTATATAATTCAACTATATAGCATCTCAATAGATGTACCGAAAGCTATTCCAAAAACTGGCTTAGTGTGGAGTCCCATAATTGGCTTCTTTGGATTTCTTCAAAGCTTAATTCTCCAATCCACCTTAACCATTACCAAACTCTCCAAATCACATCCTAAGCTTATAAACTTCAAGCTCTCAGCTTTTCCCAATTCATTAGGTTCACACTTAAACCTATCCACCTAAGCTAAAGTTCACACATATACTTAAGCTAGCCCTTAACCCAAGTGTTTTCTTAGGATAACACTTAAACTTATCGAATTATATGAGCACTCATCAAAGCTCATAACTTTTTTTCACATACTCAAGAAAATCATCATCTTAGGAGCTTTGACATCTTTCACAAACTTTATACACTTTCCATTACATCCTCCTTGCCTTCTCTATCAACTCTCATATGCTTGTATTGCATCAATTACCTAGAAAAACACTTAGCAACCATATTAGTATTACACAGTATTTTGTATCATCGAAATCATAATAAGAGCTTTGACGTCTTTAGGGCTAACACCAATCATTTTTATTTTTTATTGATATAATATGACTTATCTCATGTAATCAATTCATACATAATATAATAATGAAACAATATAATCTAATACTTTAAAATAATAAACACTACGAATATATTAATAAAAAATAAAAATTATATCAATTCATTGCACTTAGTCCTCAAATGTACATGTCATGTAATTATTATGAAATATACATGCGTTAATGACTAATATTAAGTTTTGTATATTAATTAATATAATGAGTATAGATTTTTTTAATGATTAACTAATTTTATTTAGTCAGTTACAAATTGGATGTCCATAACTCACCTAGTGAATAAAACATAAATATAGCATCCACTGTGATATTAGTATCCATTTATATAAAAATAAATGGTCACAACAAACTTTAAATGTTGACATGATTATATATTACCTTAATTTTTTTGAAGGTTTATATATTACATTAAATGATGATGACTGAAACAACAATAGCATGTTAACATATAGTTGTATCAAATATCTATTCATATTCTAGGTCAATGTACCATGAAAAATACAGCCATTGAAACCCAAACTTTTTTTTTTTGGGCCTAATAGCCTTTTATGGCCTGAACTTTAGGTCATTTTTCAAATATGACTCCAACTTTAAAAAGTTTCAGTTAGTACCTTGTACTATTCAACTTAATTCAAATATAGCCAACTCAATTTTAGCATGTGTTTTGGCTGATGTGGCTTGCTGACGTGGCTCTCATTCCTCCACCTGCCCATGCCATGTCTGCAGCCATACAACTCACTGTTTTACATAAAAAAATTCTACCACCTTGATCCCCTTTATGCCCCTCTTTTCTTTATTCATCACTTTTCCTTTATTAATTAAAGCCCATGAGTTAAGGTTCTTGAGAAATGAATTGAGAAAAATTGAAAGTTCATTTAAATCAAAAAAATATTTTTAATGGCTTCTCAGAATTCAACATTTGAAGGCTCAACAAATCAACATCAAAGAAGTCAAGGATCTCAAGCCATTGGCACAAAAGTATGCCTTTGTCATTGTGGGATTCAAGCTAGGTTAAAGATTTCAAGAACTGAAGTAAATCTAGGACGCAAATTCTGGTCTTGTGCTAATCAAAGTGTAAGTAGTGTTTAAATTGTATATGTAAACTTTGAATATTTGGAGAAATTGACTTTAGCTTGTGGTATTCTTATTGTACAGGGACATTGTGCTTATTTTAAGTGGCATGATGAGTGGGTGAATGAAAGATCTTTTTATATGTTCAATGAGGTGAGGCATTTGAATTATAATTTAGAAAGGGCTAGTAGTGATGTTATAGTAATCCAAGCAGAAAATGCAATAGAGAGACAGGCCGAGAAGGAAAAGGATGAGCTTCGGAAGGAAATTGATCGACTAAAAGGCAAACTGAAGTTGATTAAAGAGCCAACAAAAAAAATTGAAAGAAGTTTAAACTTCTATAAGGTTGGATTTTACATTGTTCTTGGATTGTTAATGTTGGAAGTTTTTGCTTTTAAGAAGTAATTGAAGGAAGCAAAATTGGTTAAGCTAACTGCCGATTAGAAGTTGATGTTTAAGTTGTAATTAGGGGGGTTAATTGGGTGGGTTAATGAGGGGATTAAAGAGTTAATGTTTGTGTTGTACTAAGGGGGTTAATTAGGGGGGTGGGGGTTAATGAGGGGATTATGGCAGTATGCTACTTATAATGTAATGGCAGTATGCTTATTTTGCAGGTAATGAATATATATGGCTTTTCCTTGTTCAATCTTGTTGAATCTATTAGTGCAAATAGGGGAAAATGGGACCATTGCCTTTTATTTACAAATGAATTTGTTTGTTATTGAAAAATGGTCCCCTATTGGCCTTTTCTTACTGGAAAACTACATCAAGACCTAAAAAATGCCATCATTAAATAATAAAGACATTAAAATAAAGGTTAAATATGCCATCAAAAGTATCATAATTCAATTAGAATATATAAACATAAGTATATTGATAGTAACATAAATATGTCAACCACCATCATTACATCACTATGAGAACTATAATAATTACTGCCAGCCATATATGCAAGTTATAACAATTATAAAATAAGGACTAACTTCAAAACAACATGACTTTAAAATAAGGAACCTTTCAAAACACAAAGACCTCAAAACAAGCAAAAAACAGTATTCACATGGCACATAGTCTTCACACACAGTCTTCACATGCTAACTAATACAAAACACCCATAACCAAATGTTACTTCTTCTTTTTCTTAAATCTGCAACATTCTTCATATTTTGTGTTGGTTTAGTCAAAATATGTTGCCCTTCAAATGCCATTAGCTCACAATTTTGAAGGGTTGCTCTAATTGGTGGGGTTTGGTACTCAGCAATAGTGTTAGAACTTAGTGATTCAATCTGGAACTTGGAGCTGTGGTAGTAGCACTTGAAGCAACAGATTTGCCCTTTCTGGCAGCATCGACAGCAATAGATTTAGACTTTGTTGTAGGAGTTTTCTGTAATTTATGTCTCATATTCCTTGTGATCCTCATTGAAGAGCTAGCTGCTGAAGTTGCAGCTTGTTTTGCATTGTGCATTTTTGAGTTACCATGTAGCTACAGGGAAATAATAAGGAAAAATCATACCCATTTTTAATAAGAAAGCAAGTTTTAGCTATACAATCAATCACACATACAATCCAATACATATCCAGCTGATTAACATCAGAATAAGTCACACCATATCCTTTTCTAGCTTGTGTAATAATAGGATAGACAATTAGTTTTAAAAGTAAATTAGTAAAAATGAAGCACTTATCAAGCTATATGTACTTACTTTAGCTCATTTTTTAGCAATCAATCTACTATTAATCCTTTCATTTTCAGCTCCATGAGAACCACCTGATTGTATGCCTTCAACATTTTCAGTTACTATAACATTTTCAGTTGCTATTACATTTTCAGATGCTATAATAGTTTCATTTGTAGCAACATATCATTAGAATCTACTATAACACTTTGAGTAGTAGTTTTGGTTCTTTTCTTGATCTTCTGTGAAAAAGAAATACAATTAATTAATCAAGAATATAAGAATAGGAGGAACTAATATAAATGCTATTAATTTACTGACCTTTTGTGGCTGTGATGGTAGTGGAGGAGGATTATCCTTCCTTAGGTAGCCCCTTTTGTTATGGCCATATTCGTAACATATTTGGCATTTCATCTTTACACCATGCCTACTCATCTTATCTGGATTTTTCAACAAATCTTTAGCTCCCTTCTTTCTTGATATTTTAGGTCTCCCAGGCATCTTCTTGAACTTTGGAGGATGAACTATATCACCACCTACAACTGGCCACATCTTCTTGCCATTTATAGGATCCAAACCATATTTATAAGCTACAAAGTAAGCATCCAACTTATAATTGTCATCAATGAAGTCTTCTATCTTCATTTTCTTCTAATTTATACTTGAGATGGCATGTATACATGGGATCCTAGTTAGTTGCCATCCTCTACAAGTGCAGGTTTGTTGTGGAAGTGAAACTACAAATTAATAAGCAAATACTTGCACTTGAAACTTGTCATTAGCTACTGGTTTTGGTATACAATATCTGGAATCCCATTTTAACTTCTCCACTTTCTCCTTAATCCTTGGACATATACTGTCCTCACATTTGCTCATCAAGTCTACCATTAACTTCATTCTTTCCATTAAAGCACACCTTATTTCTTCACACATATCAATTATATGCATCATTCTTACTTTACAGATCCAACCATTGAAGGTTTCTGCCATGTTGTTGTCCATACTATCACACTTGCATATTGTTGATATAAAAGCCATGCAAAACACCCTTAGGTCTATCTCCATAAACCCCTTTGCAGCAACATCATTTGCTTCTTTCAACACTTTAATTTGTTGTTCATATCTTCCTTCATAGGTGTTGTACACCACATTCCAGTACAAGTCCTTCAATTCACCCCCATCATATTTCTTCTTCCAATTTGCATAAATGTGCCGAGCACAATTCCTCATCTCAGCTTGTGGAACAAGTTCTCTTACAACTTTTAATAAACCCTACATTAATATGAACAAAAACATCATAAATGGATTGCAATAACCATAAATCAGCAACAATAAACTGAAATTATAACAAAACATAATAATTAGAAGTAATTTCATAAAAACAACATCTTAAAAAGACTCAAATTCTAAAGAACCGACATAACTAGAAGTAAACTAACATAAAAAAAACATCAAAAACAGACTACAATTATGAAAAACCAACATAAATGGACTGCAATAACCATAAATCACCATCAATAAACTGAAATTACAACAAAATAGAATAATTAGAAGTAAGTTCACAAAAAAGAACATCTTAAATAGACTGAAATTCTAAAGAACCAGCATAACTAGAAGTAAATTAACAAAAAAAACATCAAAAACAGACTGTAATTATGAAAACCAGCATAAATGGACTACAATAACCATAAATCAACATCAATACAGTGAAATTATAACAAAACAGAATAATTAGAATTAATTTCATAAAAAGAACATCTTAAATAGACTGAAATTCTAAAGAACTAACATAACTAAAAGTAAATTAACAAAAAAAAATCAAAAACAGACTGTAATTATGAAAAACCAGCATAAATGGACTGCAATACCATAAGGCAGCATCAATTCACTAAAATTAGAAGTAATTTCACAAAAGGAACATCTTTAGACATAAATTACAAACAAACAGACATGAATTAAAAATAAACATATGTAATCAAATTTACCTTTTGCTGGTCACTTGTAAAAGTCCAACCCAAGCCCTCTTGGATATTCAAATCAATAAATAACCTCTTTAAAAAACCAACCCCAAGTAGCTTCACACTCACTTCTCATTACTGCCCATGCGATGGGGAACCTTTGATTGTTCCCATCATGACCTATAGCACTTAAAATCACCACACCACATACAATCTTCAAAAAAGCTCCATCAAGAGCTATAATTGGCCTACAACCCTCAAGGAATCCCTTCCTTAAACCACTAAAATAGATGTAGAGGCCTTTAAAAGCTGTAACATTCCTCTCATCATCCCTAGTCACTTCCAATTCAAATGACCAATCCTTGTCCACCTTTTGCAATTCTGCAACATATGACCTCAAGTGACTATAATGTTCTTCAATCATACCCTTAAGAATGTCAAATGCCTTCTGAACTAACCTATAAATAGTAGACTTAGACATCTACAATGAGTACTTCATCATCATGTCCTTCTCAAAGTCTTCGTTGTTATATCTCACTCTAATCCTATACTCATTGAGAAATTTAGCAGCTAGCCATTCAGTTGTAGCCATTTTGTTAAATGTAACCCTATGGCATGTATATTCTCCAACCACACTCTTCACCATGAAAGTGCTCTCACCTTCCATCATAAAGGCATACACTTTAAATTTACAGCCCTCACTGCATTGTGCCTCCATCCTCTTTTTTACTGATCTTTCCCATTGGAGTTTATAACCATTGATAATAGCATACTTCTGCACTCCTTCTTTGAATTGTTGAGCATTTGTACACCTCATCCGTGGGACAAATTGTAGCTTTCCATGATCACAATTAGGATTGTACACAATCTTCCTTGCTTTCCTTTCATATGGTAGGAAATCATCCTCATCGCTTGATTCAGGTGTCTCCGGTTTATCTTCACCATTTTCATATTCAGAATGGTAACCACTCTCATAATTTTTAATCCCATCACTTACAACACTAAGACTAGCAATTTCTTTATGTCTGTCAGGCATTTCTGTTGCCTATCAAAGCCTAAACCCCTACCAACCTCATGTACCACAGCTTTCTTGAACTCCTTCTTGTTTGCCCTTGCAACCATATACTCTTCATCAACATCAGAATAAGGGGCTTTAAAAGATAAGTTGTCCTCTACATCTTCATCAAGTATATAGTCTTTATCCTCACTACTCTCATAGCCATCACCTTCCATTTTGCTATTTGTTGCTGCTTGTGTATCGGGTTCATCAATTGCAGCTTCCTGAGTTAAATTTCCCAGACCATTCATGCCTGTCATTTCCTCATTACCTTTTTCAACTTCAGTAGCTGTAATTAAAGGTTCAGCATCCACAATTTCAGGTTTTGTAGATTTCTCAGCTGCACTTTTAAACACATTCAATGTCTCCACATACACCTTAACATACCCACATTCAAGTGCTTTTTTCATCATTTCTTATAACTCCCCTTCTGTCTCCAAAAATTCAAGTGCTCCACCATGATGAACTGAATTAAATTTCCATAAAGGATCATATGCCATTGTAGTGAAGTGATTATATCCAACATCTACCACATATTTCACGATATCATCCATTGTAAACTTTTTCACTTCATGTAGGCTCATGTACTTTCCCCCTACATACTATAGCACAGGTTTCATCTCAAACTTCCCTCCATAGTACAATGTAATAGGGATTCTATGAATTCAATTGAACAAATTTTTTTTAACATTATTATCATAATATAACAGATATTTTGTCATCAAACCGAACCTAATATCATGTTCAATTCCCCAATTTTAATTATTAAAAACCTTATTATGACAAAGAAACCCGAAATCTGAACCCTATAATATAAACCCTAAAACCTAAGGAAATCCCCAAATGTCATACAAATTAGAGATATATTACTTTAAACTAGCAACTTAATATACCATTAAGCATGAAAACAATGGAAAAAAAAAAGTTTAAAGAAGTATTATTAACTTACCTTTTTGGTTCTTTTTTCCTCCCCATTTCTTCGACCTAATAAAAAAGCTACCTCCTGTCAGAAGAATCGGAACAGAAAATGGAAAACAGAAAATGTAAAATGGGAGCTAAGGGTCTGAACGGAAAAAAGAAAATGGTTTGAGAGCTAAGAGAGAACGAGTTTTGATTTTTTATCTGAGCAAAAACAACACCGTTTTCCTTCAAACGTGTGTGCTATAGGCAAAAGAGGGTAGGGGCAAAAAAGGGAGAAAACTTAATGTTAAACGCAATCATTTTTTTTTTTTGCCTAAAGTGAGTTTTATGGCTGTAGATGTGGCATGGGCCAAAACACATGCCAAAATCGAGTTGGCTATAGTTGAATCAAGTCGAATAGTACAAGGTACTAACTAAAACTTTTTGAAGTTAGGGCTATATTTGCAAACTGGCCTAAAGTTCAGGCCATAAAAGGCTATTAGGCTTTTTTTTTATAGTTATATTAATTGTTTATTTTTTTCCTAGGAAATTCATATTTTTAATAACAAATTCATAGTATAACAGTGCGGTAATTTTGACGAGCCATAACTTGGGCTAGAAAACTCAGAATCGGATGATTCATGGTGCTAAATTCAAGAAAAAAATCGAGACCTACAACTTTCATGAAGAAGTCGTGACCGTTTGGAGACTGTAGAAACCAAAAAATTGAGTCACAAGTCAGACATTGTATACAGTCTTAGGAGAAATCCGAAATTTACAATGATTTATTGTTTGAACTTAATTGAAACAAGCCCAAATCATTCTAGGATTTGTGGGTAGCCTTAGTTAGGGCTTATGAGGTATAATAGATGTAACCAAGGTTAGAAAAAAAAAATCTCTTCTCTCTTTAAAAATAAACAAGAAATCTTGAAAGAATTCTATGATGGAGAAGAAATTCAAGTGCTTCAACAATTAATTCATGACTAATAGGGTTTTCTCATTCCTTCATAAACAAATTGAATCTAATTTCACCAATTTCTCCATCATTCCAACTATTAAAGCATCAATTAAAGATTGAAGACCAAAACTTAAAAATGTATATATAATTTTTTTTTATTTTTTAACTGTGAATTATTTGTTTTTGATTAATTTGGGTGTTTTATTTTCCATAGCTATCAACTAATTATTTAAGGTCTATTTAGTAATCAATTTACACAATGATTAGAGTAGAATTAGTGATTAATTAGTTTATTTAAATTAAATTCGTGTTATATTGAATTTACATAGGAAATTCGGATTTTTAATGTGAAATTCATAGATTGAAGTGCAACACGTTCGATGAGCCATAACTTGGGCTAGAAAACTCGGAATTGAGTGATTCAAAAGCCTAAATTCAAGATAAAATTGATATCTACAACTTTGATGAGAAGTCGTGGCTATTTGAAGAGTTCAAATACCTGAAAAGTGAATCACAAATCAGTAGCTTTATTTTTTTTTTATCGTGAGTTCTTTGTTTTTGCTTAATTTGTGTATTTTATTCTCTACAGCCATGATCTAATTATTTAAAGGCTATTTAGTAATCAATTTAGATTAATTTATTTATTTTTAGAGTAGAATTAATGATGAATTAGTTTATTTAAATTAAATTTGTATTTATATTTAGTTTTCATAGGAAATCCAGATTTTTAATGTGAAATTCGTAGCTTGAAAGTGTAACACATTCGACAGGTTATAAGTTGAGTTAGAAGACTTGAAATTGATTGATTTAAGAGCCTAAATTCTAGAGAAAATCGAGATCTATAACTTTCCTGAGAATTTGTGGCCACTTGAATACTGAAAATTCCTAAAAAGTGAGTTACCAAGTCATAAGCTATGTGCAATCTCAGTTGAAAACTGAATTTTAAAAGGATTAACTACTTGAAAAATAAGTTCTAATCCTTCTCATTCAAGTTAGAATATTTTTTATTTAATATACACATAATAATATTCATATGTAAATAAATAAAAAGTCAATTGTACTTGGAATTTTTGAATTAAATAAAAATATTCCACACGTAACACGTGTGACGAGAAAAGGCTAGTGTGAGTGTAAGATGTAACAAGATCAAATCAATATTTTTTTTATCAATATTTTTTTAACACACTTATGATTTAAGAAATGCAAATTTCATATGAGTATACCCTAAAATATTTAAACATTTTAATTTTTTTATTTTTAACTTGATTTTAAATGTTTATAAAATTAATTAAAAATTAGTATAAAATATGGATTAAGAAATAAATGTATTCTTGACACAGTTTCTATTTATAAGTGTTTTGCTAAGGATTTTCCTTATACCGGTATTGATGTACATAGAGCTTTAGATTCAGTATTTGGGAGATTCTAGGATATTTGTATGACGTATTTGGTTTTTCTTGGCTTTTACTCGTGTCGTAGTCTTAAGTGGTGAAAACATTTGAGCGCCTGCCACTTCTTATGGCCTAATAAAATTACTATTACCTATAAAAAAAAGAAAAAAAAAGAAAATATAAAAAAATAATATTATTACTTTATTTTAATTTAAAAAATTTTAAAGAACCATTGTTTCGATTTTTTTTATTTTAACATATGAAGCATCCCGATTCACCTTCATCTTGGGTGAATTGACACTATCCTATGTGAGTAGGGGGTGAGATCTTAAGTTCGAAACACATTCTTGTTAAATGATTAAAAAAAGATATGAAACATACTATAATAGATTACAAAATACAAATACAAATTCAATATCAAATTTGGTGCACCAAATGAAAAGGGAAAAAATTAAAAATAAATACTCCAAAAGCGGCAAAGGGGAATGAGAATAGTGGCAGTGCGAGGATGGTCCCATTGTAGTCCTTCCCACCATTCTTTTGGGCGCACTGTAATTTCCTTAAGAGAAGGAAGAGGAGATGGCTCCTCATTTTCCTTCAGCCACAGAAGAGAAAATGGAATCCTTTGTAGCTTCTCACAGTTGATTAATTTAAGTTGCTCAAGAGAATTACACTTCAATTCCCTATCAAAAATGGTCTTCAGCTCTGGTAATTTGATCAGATATAAACTCTCTAGTTTTGGCAAACAAAATGACTGAACGTCGCTCTTGTTGTATTGGGTTATTATCTCTTCTAGATTGGCACAATTCTGCACTGAAATGGATTTAAGGTTTTGAAGATTTGACAACAGCCAACAAGGAAATAACTTCTTTAAACCTTGGCAATCGTATATAAAAACTTTTGTAATACGAGAGAAGGTGTGGTCATTAAGTGTTACTGGTTGAAGATTTCCTTCGCTACTATTAGGAAAGAACGATAGTAACACTTCTATCCCATCACAATTCCATGCTTCAAAGGAATCCAAATTAGTTGCTTCTTCAAACATGAATCTTCTCCTAACATTACAATGTTTCATTTCCAGGGACTTGATGTTTTCTGGAAGAAATATAGAGTCTTCTCTGCTGCTGATACTGCAATTGTAGAATTTTATTTTCCTCAGTCCAACTTTTTTCGTTTCCAAAAAATCATAATCATAAATATGATCACAATAATTAACATAATCATAGTCATCACGTTCCTCTTCTCCAACTTGAAGAAGGTATGACCTTAGATGTTGATTGCCCTTCAAGGATGTTGTGAACTTATTGAACTCCTCATCATTGTATAAATGGCACATCAGAGTTTCTAACTTCCTGAAACATGTTATTTCCTCTGCTTTAGTTGTTAATGACCAAGGACTAAGTAAGAGGACTTGCAGGCGGCAAAGCTTAAGTAAGATCCCTGGCGGCGAATGCTTTAGCTTCGTTCCCATGAGACCAAGGTACCTTAGATTGGACAGTGATTCCATTCCTCGAGGCACTATTTCAACCCCACTAAAATTGAGATCCAACTTTTTCAACATGGTAAGCTCTCCTAATGGAGGAACCTGCCTTAGTTTCTTACAATGAGACAGTAGTAAAGCACTTAGACTGCCTAAACGAGAGAGAGAATAGGGCAATTCTTCAATTGCAGAATTAGAAAGATCAAGAACCTGGAGCCTGTGCAATTGCTTGAAAAAGGAATCTGGAATTGATCTCAATTTGGAACTTTCACAAAGCAATAGGGTTAGAAGATTTGGACAACTTGGTTCATGGTTGGGATGAATTTCCTCAATTTCATTTCCAATTAATGAAACCCTCACCAAATCTTGAGTCCAACTTTCCTTATCTGGTAATTCATCTAATGTTTCCTTGCCCCATTCGACTAATGCAGGTGAACTCTCTTGCATTATGTGAAAAGCCATCTGTCTTAACAAACTGTGCATCCCCAAATACTCATATTCATATAAAAAGCAGAGATTTATAAGTCTATTCAGCATGTGATGACCCTCATCAATCTCCTCTTGCCTGCTCTTCTTTCCTTTTATTATCCCCTCATCAATCAAATTATGAATCAATGTGTTTCTGTAGAGCTCATAACTTTTTGGAAATAATGCACAATATAAGAAACATTGTTGCAATGATGGATCTTTCAAATTATCATAGCACCGCCTCAATTTCAAGAAGACTTCCTTATTTTGTAGGGTCTGTATTCCTCCTTTGAAATTTTGTAGGGCATTCCTCCATTCACATATATCATTCATTCCCCTCATGTTTCTTGCTATTATTTCAATCACAAGTGGCAACCCATCACATTCATTCACAAAGGATTTTGCAATCTCTTTAATTTCTGGAGACAGTTCTGATTGACACCTTAGTTCTTTGATGAACAATTCCCAAGCTTCTCCAACATACTCAAAGGGTTGAACTTCCAAATCCTTCTGACAAAGCATCTGTCGGCACACATCTAAAGAAGTAGTTGTTAGAACCAACTTACATCCTTCCTTATCAACAGGGATTCCCACCATGTTAAGTGGTATATAATTCCAAACATCATCCAAAATTAGAACAAATTTCTTGTTCTCCATCAGTGCTCTTTTTAGTTTGGCTGCTCTTATATTCTCATCATCAAAATCTAAAATATCTAAATTCACAAATTTGGCAATTTTGTTCTGCAATTTATGAATGCTTAAATCTGGAGATACAGTCACCCAATAAACACGATGAAATATGGTGGGAGTTATTAGGAGTTGATTGTTAATGTGTTTGGCCAGTTCAGTTTTACCCACCCCCACCATCCCGTAAATTCCAATTATTGAAACATCATCATCCATTAACCATTCCATTACCTCCTCCAAATAACTATTAAACTGTTCACCTATTAACCGATCCACTGTCAGTAATTCATCTCCTAAGGTCTTAACAGGCTGCAAACACTGTCCAACATTGTTCTCTTTGCCATTTGGCACTTCAGCCTGGGTAGAAGTTCTATGTTCCCAGAATTCATCTCCAATGTCTTCAATTTCCATTGGCATCGCTGCTTTTCCAGCTTCTTTAGTTAGTTGCAATGGAATTGTTGGGCTATCTTCCATAGTGCTTAAACTTGGCATGGTTGTTCTACGCTTCTTATTTGTTCCTTGGACTACTGTAAGTGCTTTCTCTTTGACATGATGAGGTACTCTTTTACAAGGTAGAATGTCTCGGTTTGAAAGACCTGATAAATGTGATTTGAACCTTGAAATTGAAGGTGATCCCTTGAATACTTTATTGCAGAATATACACTTCAAACCTCCCTCTATCCTCTCAATGTAGTTCCAAAATTCTGTATCTTTAGGTCTCCCCATATTTGTTTTTAATATTAGAAGACCTGCACCAAAGAATTAATATAAAGATTTTGTAATAAATGTAAAGTTATTCAAAAGAAGAATCAAAATAAAATCTTAATCATTTACTTTATATATGTTTAAAAAAAATCATTTACTTTATATTCAATGACTAAAATTGATGGTCTATCCATGATTTGGGCCTTTTAAGCCCAAACATCTACCTAACATGTTTGCCAAGCCAGGGCAGTATGAACATATGCATGAAGGCACAACCCTAAACCTTAGACCTCCTTTGTTGTCTATATAAGCATATCATCTAGGTACGTAGAGGGGATCTTACTTACTCAACCATAACCACTCAATTTACATAGATACTGTCTTTGAAATTGGAGGGTTAATGGGACTCTTAGTCCTACCTTTGATCCACTAATGAGACTTAGGCCAACCTTAGGCGATCAGGCTGAAGCTGGGTCGAGGCGGATTTGAAATACCAAAAAGGAGTGAATTGGTACGGAATTAGAAATTAAAAAACTTCACAAGAAAGGAGACAAGTGTTTATAGTGATTCGGACCCAATTTGTCCTATATCCACTCTCCCAAATACACAATTTTAGGTTCCACTATCCACCAAGGATTATAAGCAAGAGTTTTACTAAGTTAACTCACAACTTAGTATTTGCTAGGCTCACACTAAACCTTTACAATGAGTTTTCTAAGACTCACTCAAACAACCTAGTGTTTCAAAAGGCTAACACCAAACCTAGTGTTTACAAAGGATAACACCAAACCCAACCTTAGTGTTTCCCAATCCTCTCAAAAATTAACACTAGTACAAGGTAGAAAGACCACTACTCAACCCTAGAAACCAATGCTAATGAGTTCTAACTACCCACACATAATAAATTCACCAAGAATTTATTACAAAGAACTTTGAGAAATTAAAAAGCAAGAGTTATTTGGCTATACAAAGAATGTGTGTTTTACTTGGAAGACATTATGATGGGTATTTATGCCAAAACATCCAAAACTAGATGTTAGATACATAAGGAGTTATGTCTCTAACAGCCACTTATACATGCATTTAATGCTCTGCAATGTGTCAGGTCGCGGAGCAATGCAGCTCGTTGCGGCCAGGAAATTTGAAAAATAGTCTTAACGGCTAGGTTTTCCTCGAGATCTGTCTTGGTCGTTAGGGTGATCTCTTATGTCGCGGTCGTGATCCAGCTAGCCAGAAGAAGGTTGGAAATGAGCTTACTAGGACTTAAATCGTGGGGGCAATTTAAGTGGTCATGGGCGCGATCCACTCTTGAATCCAATTCCTTTTATAAGGGTCGCGAAGGCGAGCACCTCAATCATGGGCACGATGCTTGTGTTTAAGAGATCCTTTGAAGATGGTCTTCTATCCCTCTGGACGCGAGGGTGATCTTCCTGTCGCTGGGGCAATCTTCTTAGACTTTTCATACATTTGGCTTGGGTCTCGGGGGTGACTATCCCATCACTCCGATCCAAGATCCAGTAGCTTGATGAAGTTTGGTGACCTGCATTGTGGGGCTGATTTACCCAATCGCGGTAGCAATTGCCATCGCAAGGGCGATTATTCTAATCACAGCCGGGATTTATAGGTCATTTTTCCAAACTTTGCTTTTCCTTAAGGAAACTCAACCTACGCACTTAGAAACTTGGTTAAACACTTAGTAGGGGTTATTAAGCTCAAAATAAGTTAGACTGAGACCACTAAGGCCAACAGGATCCATCCAAATCCATCATTTGGTACAGTGTAAGCAGTGATCAGAGTAGACTTCAAACAAGAGTATGGAGGCCGGAGCCTTATCCTCAACCAATGGTACATCCTGATCAGCTACTATAACAGTCGATGGATCATTACAACTACAGTAGTCGGAGGCGGATTCGCAGCAACAACCCTAGTAGCTGGTGGACCCCATAGCGCATTTGGCTCGGTTACAATCAACCTTGCCACCACCTTTAGACATCCGACCTCCACTTGGTAAGAAAGTACTATGGTCAGCCTCAGAGTAAGCAGAACCCCTGGTAATAACTTCCTACCTTATTTCCATTATGGCACAAATGATGGTTTCTTTGGATATAAGATGTCCCCCACACTTTAATACTTCAACCAAACTTTGCTAACACCATCCCACACAAGAGTTTTAGGCCCTATCTAGATCCAACCTTTCTCACTAAAGACACACCAACCACCCCCTGACCATAGAAACATAACCCACATTTAGCCTTAACCAAACCTTAACCTAAACAACTGAGGAAGTGATGTAAAGCTAACTACCCAACCTGGCTACCTAAACACCACCCACAGATCACTAGAGCAACACCAGAACTAAGTAAAAAGACACTGCCTTTGGTTGATCTAACCAAAGAGCCCCAACATAACCCCATCAATGATGATAAAGATAAGGCCTCCAAAAGTAAGTTCAAGAAGGACGAGGTTTATTCCTCAACCATCAGGCCTAGTAAGAGGAAGGACATGGGGTTAAGAACCCAGACAGTGACAAAAAGATGAGGAGAGGAGAGTACAAAAAGGACCGTTTAGGGGATATTGGATCACTATTGAGCTTGCAGATCCTCATTGAACCTCTGCCAGATAAGTTAAAAATGCCCAAGATGGACCCCTGTGATAGCTCTCACAACCTAAAGGAGTACGTGGCCAAGTTTAGAACTTTCATGGCATTGCAGTAGGGCATTAATAATGCTAATTTTTATCGGATCTTCCCAACCACATTCTTAGAATTTTCCTAACAATGGTTCCGCGAACTGTAGAGTGGATCCATTACCTGTTTTGAGGATATGTCATCTGCTTTCAAGGTGCGCTACCTCACAAACATACCTTTGAGCAGGAAGTCCAGTGAGCTTCATATATGTAAGCAGTGGGATAGGGAGTTATTGCAAAGCTACATAGAAAGGTTCAACAAAGAGGAGATTATGGTGGATAAATTGAATGTGCATTATTTATGAAGCCTTGAGAAAGGGCACCACATTCAGGAAGTTGCAAGATAAGCTAGTCACAGCTAAGTCAACCTCCTTCCCAGGGGACATGGCGATAGCCCAAAAATGCATAAATTTAGATTCGGATTTATTACCACTATAAGCCATATCAACTCAGATAGAATGTGGAACCTAAGCCATAAATAACTTGAATTTTTTTCTGGGGAGTAGAGTGATGGTTTACCATTGGTTTGTGCCTCTTAGGGCCACCTCATAGCTAGGTCAAGTATAAACCTGGCATTAGCCACCAGGAGAACACTAAACCTTCCACCTATATAAACATCTCACTCAGGAAGGAAAAGGAAACTTTTACTCTCTTAACCCTTAAACACTTAAGCTTAGTAGACATTATTCTAACTTTGGCATCGGAGGGTCTTCGAGGATAACACCCCCATTACTAATCCAAGTTCTTGACTATGCAGAGATCATCTAGACATGGGTCTTTAGTGAATTCTCAACCTTCTTGGGCATGATTCATCGTGAATCCTCAATCGACCTGGACATGATCCATCACAGACCCCTCTTATGGATCCACAACCCACTTGCTAGGACCGATCCTCTTACGGATCCCACTACCCACTAGTTGGGCATAATCCTCTCACAGAACTATCCCTATATGAATCTAGCTCTAAGTACTGAATCCCAAAGACTCACATGCTGAGCATTATCACTAAGTTGATACACCTAAGGTGGATATACGGATCTTAAGTCTTATAAGTTAAGCACAATTTGCAAGTGAATCTATCCCTATGTGGATCTTAAAACTCATATGTTGAGCACCATCCTTAGGTAGATTGTGGTCTCATATGTTGAGCACCATCCTAAGGTGAATTAGCCAGCTCCACAGTTTCATATGTTGAGCACCATCCCTAGGTGGATCCACCTCGGGTGGGTATGCAAATCTTAAGTCTGACATGTTGAGCATTATCCCCAGGCAGATCCACCTTGGGTGGGTATATGGATCTTAAGTCTCACATATTGAGCATTATCCTAGGCGAATCTAACTTAGGGGGGTATGTGGATCTTAAGTCTCATACATTGAGTACAATTCCTAGGTGGATCTATTCCTGTGTGATCCTAAGACTCATATACTAAGCATCATCCCTAGATGGATCCACCTTAGGTAGGTATGCTGATCCTAATACTCACACGCTGAGCATTATCCCCAAGTGGATCAACCTTAAATGGTTATGCAGATCCACCTTAGGTAGGTTTGTGGATCATAAGACTCATGATGTTTATGAAACACACATAGAATTTCCTAGCCTTGAGAACCTATGTTAATAGTATTTAGTGCATTAATGTTTATATTCTTTGCATTTCTCAATCCTTTTGCACCATATAAGTATAAGTATTAATTTTATGATTACTTAAGCTTTTATAAGGGTTTATTATACTTCTTGTTAGTGTTAAATTGATGTGGGTATGGAGCCTTAGGAGTTTGGAAGCCAAAGGCAACATTTGAGAGCAAAAAAAAGGACTGAAGAATTAAAAATTTCAGAAGACTACACGGTTTGGAGCTACCCATGTAATAAACCATGTAGTTATCTATCCCAAGCTGCAAAATCACTCAAAATCAACACAGTTTGAAACACGGGCAACCCTAAACCATGTTGTAAAGATGACATGTCAAAAATTAAGCCTTAAAAGGTGATTTTTAAGGTTTTAAGAGGAGGCTAAGCCATTTATAACTTGGAGGCAGCCCTTAGTGAGAGAGCTATAACATATTTTAGAGAGAGAACACAAGATTATAGTAGATTTAGCTCAGGTTTAATAAATTTAGGTTGTAATTAACACTATTTATCATTAATTAATCAAATATATTTACTTTCCTTTTGTAAATTTCTTCTACTTTTGGTTGCTACAAGTTATAAAATGAAGTTTGAGTAGTTTTCTAGCTAGAATCCATGTAACCTCCCTATTAATGAGTTTTTATGCGTGATTATTTCACGTTTTGTTGTTTGAATGCTTGATTTGGTTAAGTTATTGATTATATGTGATGATTGTGTTTGGGTAATTGTTGGCCTCCTTTACTTAGGCATATTTTATTGATTAAATATCATAGATGTATGGATTTATTCATGGAGCCTTACAATCAATTGTTGTGAAGTCTAGAGAGAGAAATCCTATAGTTTCATTAATGGGTTCTTGGGTTACCATAAGGCTTAATATGGTTGTGAGGGATATTGAGTACCAATGAAAGTTGGACTTGGTAGTTTCATGACTATTTTGACATATCTAGAGATAAAATGCCATTAATTTAGGGTTACCCCCACCTAATCAACCTTGCATTCATTCAATAAAGCCTTATGATTACACATATTAGTTTCTAAACAGGAAAGGGTTGCATGGGTTCTAAATCCTAGTTATTGTGATATTCTTTTGCTTGATTTTGCTTGTGTTAATTTTAATTGCTTGCTTTCTAGTTTAAGTGCTTATTTTATTCCTTTATTTAGACCATTTTCTTAGGTAATCAATTTAGATTTAAGTTATATTTGTGTGTTCATTAGCTTTAGGAAATTTCTTGTTTCTTGTTAATTGCCATTATCATTAATTGCTTGGATAATTAATTAAATCCCTTCAATTAGCACTCAAAACCCTAATTCCCTATGGATTGGTATCTTTTTACTACTTGTTGCAACATAGTGCACTTATAGTTGACATCAACTCACACATCGAGCATTATCCCTAGGCGGATCCACCTGAGTTAGGTATACAGATCCAAATTCTCATATGTTGAGCATTATCCTTACGCAAATCTAGCTTTACGAGAATCTAGCTCTAAGAAGCGAATCCCAAGAATTAAATGTTGAGCATCATTTTTACGTGGATCTACTCCTACGTAGATCCACCCCTAGACAGATCTAGATTTACACGGATGTACCCCTAGGCAGGTCTTAAGTCTAATAGGCTATGTGGATTTACATTTATGTGGATCTATCTCTAAAAGGCGTATCCTAAGTGTTTGTACCCAGTTTTGACAGCACAAATAACTAGTTCTGGGGGTGAAATTGGAAGGCTAAATAAGTGAAAGTCTCAAGAATATAAGACCTACCGAGACCTGGTGGAATTTGCCTCTTAAATGACCAGTTCCAGTGGTAAGACCCGCACTGGACCTGCTGACTTTGGCAGCCCAAATGACCAGTTCCAGGGGTGAAATTGGGAGGTTAATTAAGTGAAAGTCTCAAGAATACAAGACCTTTCCAGGGGTGAAATAGATCTGTAAGATGGTGGTTCTAGCATTACAATTTCTAACAGCTTTATTTAACAAATATTAACATGGCCGAGAAAATAGCAATATGTAGAGGTTATAGGTTCCAGATCTTTCCAGGTGAAAACCGTGACCCAAATGAGTAGATCTCTGACCGTTATGAAGAGGGAACTTTCTAGATCCATTGTTCTTTAAAGAATTATGGCATTGAGGCCCCTAAAATTGTGTAGAGGTGGAGGATCAACTACGTAAATAAGTGACATGACCGAGAAAAATGGTGAAAATGAAGTAGTGGGCAACGTTTACCAATTCTAGCATCTTCTAAGGGAGAACTGCCATCAAAAAGGGGAAGAACAACCATTATAAATAGGAGAATTCAACACAAGGGAGGACAACCACCAATCAATCGACAAACAGACCAAATTAGCCCCAATTATTAGCTTAGAAATTATCTATTGTAGTTTACAGCCTTCTGTCTTTTAGTTTTACATTTCCATTTCTGTATTTAATTTTCTAGCTTAATAAACACCATTTTTAGCTTTCAATTTATCAAGTTCTTTAGCTCTTTCAATATTTCCAGCCTTGTCATTTAATTTTTTAAGTTTAAAAGCTTTATGTTTTCCATTTACATTACAGTTTATTTACTTTTCAAGTAAATGAATTCACTTTTAGTTCTATTTACATTTCAAGAATGTTTTACATTTCTATTTTATTCCAGTTCAATTATTTATTTAATTTCCAGTTTATTTCAAGCTTTAATTAGTCAAGTTCTTTACTTGTTATTATAGGGCACCGACAATCTTCAACAAAAACACAACATATTCAACATAGCTTCAATAATTCCTAGCATTTTAA
Organism: Bocquillonia castaneifolia; assembly: GCA_948193215.1. NCBI lineage: Eukaryota > Viridiplantae > Streptophyta > Magnoliopsida > Malpighiales > Euphorbiaceae > Bocquillonia > Bocquillonia castaneifolia. The sequence continues at coordinate 21,372 of CANYLF012421091.1, forward strand.
TTTCCAATAGTCTACTTAGCCTACAGTCTATCATTTCAAACTTTAGTTTTGTATTCAATTTAATTTCAATACAATTAGTACTTTCAATTTCATTTAAGCTTTGTTGATTTTCAGTTCATTCCTTTCAAGTTTAATTTCAATGTTGATCTTTCATTTTGGTTTAGCTTTTAAACACTAGTTCTTTCCAATTTAGCAAGCTATTTACAAACACCAGTTCTATACTCTTAGCATTAAATTTACTAACAGTTGTTCACACCATTAGTTCTGCATTTCATTCATTAAATCCACCAGTTCTGCTAAGTTTTTAGTGGCATTATGGGATACTTTTGTAGCGGATCCACACCCACAAAATGTTTGACAAGTCATCAGGTACATCGGTTGAGAGGCCTACACTCTTTGGCACGCACAAAGCAAAGTGCAAATTTGAGTAGATTTGTTCTCTCACCAGTTTTAATACTAAAACTGCTAGTTCTTGGAAAAAACAGGCAAACAATCTTTTTTGGCATGCCCAGTGGACACACCGAAAATGTCACTAAAAGTCAGAAATTGAAAAACAGCAATAACGGCGCCCCAGGATGCCGAATATAAGACCTGCCGAGACCTGGTGGAATTTGCCTTATAAATGACCGGTTCCAGTGGTGAGACCCGCACTGGACCTGCTGACTTTGGAAGCCCAAACGATCAATTCCAAGGGTGAAATTGGGAGGCTAATTAAGTGAAAGTCTCAAGAATACAAGACTTTTTGAGATCTGAAGAAATAGGTCTGCAAGATGGTGGTTCTAGCATTATTGTTTCTAATGGCTTTATTTAACAAATATTAACGTGGCCGAGAAAATAGCATTATGTAGCGGTTATGAGTTCTAGATGTTTCCAGGGGAAAACCGCTGCCCAAATGATAGATCTCTAACCGTTATAGAGAGGGAATGTTTAGATCCTTTGTTCTTTAAAGAACTATGGCATTGAGGCCCCTACAAATGTGTAGAAGTGAAGGATCAACTTCGTAGATAAGTGACGTGACCAAGAAAAATGGCCAAAATAAAGTAGTGGGCTTCTAAGGGAGAACCACCATCAAAAAGGGGAAGAACAACCATTATGAATAGGAGAATTCAATACAATGGAGGACAACTCCAATCAATCGACAAATAGCCCAAATTAGCCCCAATTATTAGCTTAAAAATTCTCTAATGTAGTTTACAACTTTCTGTCTTTTAGTTTTACATTTCCATTTCTGTATTTAATTTTCTAGCTTAATAAACACCATTTTTAGCTTTCAATTTATCAAGTTCTTTAGCTCTTTCAATACTTTCAATATTTCCAGCCTTGTCATTTAATTTTTAAAGCTCAAAAGCTTTCTGTTTTCCATTTACGTTACAGTTTATTTACTTTTCAAGCAAATGAATTCACTTTTAGTTTTATTTACATTTCAAGCACGTTTTACATTTCCAGTTTATTCCAGTTCAATTATTTATTTAATTTCCAATTTATTTCAAGCTTTAATTAGTCAAGTTCTTTAGTTGTTATTATAGGGTAACGACAATCTCCAACAAAAATACAACATATTCAATATAGCTTCAACAATTCCTAGCATTTTAATTTCCAGTAATCTACTTAGCCTACAGTCTATCACTTCAAACTTTAGTTTTGTATTCATTTTACTTTCAATACTATTGGCCTAAGTGCTTTCAATCTAACTTATTTTGAGCTTAACAACCTTAATTAAGTGTTTGACAAAGTTTCCAAGTGTGTAGGTTGAGTTTCAAGAGGTAAAAACAAGTATGGAAAAAGTGACTCATAAATGACGCCTGTGATTCCCCTTATCGCCCCCACGATGACCATCACACCCGAGAGCTTTTGGATCGCCCTTGCGACCAAGTTCCCTAGAAAGTGCTATTAGGTTCTATTTCTCAAGTGCACGAGATATGACCTGGTCACCCCCGCGATTCATGTATCAAGATGTTCGAGGCATGGCTCAAGTATGAGGATCGCACTTGTGGCAGAGTAATTGCCCCCGCGAACCAATTGCCTGTAGCCACAACCTTATCGAAGTTGTTTAATCACGCCCGTGAACCAAGTGCCAGTAGCTACAACCTTTTCTAAGCTATTTGATGATCACACCCATAATAGAGTAATCACGCCCACAAACCAAGTATCAGTAGCCACAGCTTTATCTACTCAGTTTGGTCACCCCCACGACCAAGACATCATGTCTGCGATGCCAGAGGTACGAATTGGATTCAAGAGTGTATTACACCAGCGAACTCTTTATGATCAAGGTCACCTTACCATCACCAGCTACATCAAGCCCGCGACCCGAGACATCGCCCCCGCGACCCAGTTTGGTTCTCGAGGAAAACTAGACATTGAAGGATTTTATAAATCTCATGTTCGTGACTGTGTTTTCGTGCCCCCGATCTGATACCCTGTAGAGCATTTAATGCAAATTTTTCTAGACGTTAGAGACAACTTTGGACATGTTTCTAATAGCTAGTTTTGGGTATTTTGACTATAAATACCCATCATAAATGTGTCTCAACTAAGGACATTAATTCTTTGATAGCCAAACTCTTGCAAATTTAATTCTCTTTGTACTTTAAGCATTTACTCATAGAGTTTGCTTGTGTGTGGGTAGTTAGAACTCCAGAGCATTTGTTGCTTAGGTTAAGTGTCTAATTTCCTTGTACTAGTGTCAATTCTTGGTGAAGATTGGGAAACATTAGGGTTGGTTTGTGAGTTAGCCTTTGGGAAAACTCATTTTGTAAAGACTGAAGATAGCCTATAGAAATCTCCATTGTAAAGGTTTGAGATAGCCTTGTAAATCTCCATTGTAATCCATTTGTGGTTAGTGAAACCCCAAAGAGAGTCTTTGGGAGAAGTGGACGTAGGTCAAGTTAGGACCGAACCACTATAAATTCTTGTTCATTCTTCAAAGCAATTTTTTTTTTATTTTCTATTCCATACCAATTCAGCCCCTCTTGGGTGTTTCAAATACAATCAGCATTTTCAATTTCATTTAAGCTTTGTTGATTTCCAGTTCATTCCTTTCAGGTTTAATTTCAATATTAATCTTTCATTTCGGTTTAGCTTTTAAACACTAGTTCTTTCCAATTTAGCAAGCTATTTACAAACACCAGTTCTATACTTTTAATTAGCATTAGATTTACTAAAGGTTGTTCACACCATTAGTTCTGCATTTCATTCTTTCAATCCACCATTTCTAGTGGCATTATAGGATACTTATGTAGCGGATCCACACCCACAAAACATTTGACAAGTCAGGTACATCAGTTGAGAAACCTACACTCTTTGGCATACCCAAATCAAAGTGTAAATTGAAGTAGATTTATTCCAGCACCAGTTCCAATACTAGAACTGTCAGTTCTTGGAATAAACAAGCGAACATTAAGTCTTATATATTGAGCACCATCCATAGGCGAATCCACATTAGGTGGGTTAGTAGGCTCCTAAGTCTCATATGTTGAGCACCATCCCTAGGTAGATCCACCTTAGGTGGATATGAAGATCCTAAGACCTACAAATGGAGTGTTATCCCAAGGCAGATCCACCTTAGGTAGGTATGTAGATCCTAAAGTCTCATATGTTGAGCACAATCCCTAGGCAAATCCCCTATCCCCATGGGGCATGATCGATTGTGGATCCTCATCAACCTTAGATCTCCCATCCATACGGGGCATGATCGACCACGAATCCCCCATCTACATAGGGAATGATCCATCACAGATCCCCCATCCCCATGGGGCATGATTGATCACGAATCTCCAACCACATAGGGTATGATCCATCATGGATCCTCATACTTTGAGCACTATCCCTAGGCAGATCCACCTTAGGTGGATTAGCCAGATCCTAACTTCATACATTGAGAAGAGGCCATAAGTGGATTTATCCCTACTCGAATCCTAAAGCTGCTACGATCAACATACAATCTCAAAAAAAATATTAAAGACAAATGATAAGCATGTCCTATGATGGGCTGATCTCATAGACCCATCCTTTAAAGGAAAGGCACTAAGATAGACCAATCGATTCGTAAGTAGGTCTGATACCAAGTTACACGGACCCGTAAGAAGGTCTAGCAAGATTGTCGGATCCTTGTTATGGTCCAACTAAGATAGGTGGATCCACCTTTAGGTCGATCCACTAAAGGCAAACAATCCCCATCAAATCTGAAGACCCATTAAAGGGCACACATAATTCTAAGTGGAACCTATCAAAGCATACACCCATCTCTAAAGGATGTTAAATGACCCACCAAAGGATGCACTCATCTTGAGTGAATTTCACAACTCAATTAAAAGTATTCCTCATCTCCAACATAAGTCAACCCACCATAGAGCACCTCTCATCCCGAATGGATATCGTAGGCTCACTTGAAATGGATACCCTAACTATATCTTACAACAGTTATCAAGTAATTTTGGAAAAATTTAAAAATTGAACAGGGAAATAGTAGAAATAATCGCGGAGCCAAAATATAAGGATCTACATATGAAACTTTGATTGTCAAAAGAATAACTACTTAATAAGTCAAAGGAAAAGGCAAAGACTAAGTTGTTTTATTAGGTCCTAATGTGTGTGAAACACACATTAATTCGATAGCCTTTAGAGATTATGTTTATATTATTTAGGCAAATTTAAGCATAATTTCTTTATATCTCTAAAGCTTTTACACCACATTAGCATAATATTAATTCTATAGTTAATTATGCATTTAAGGAATATTTGTGCTTAATTTGGTGATAAATTGACTTTAAATCAGCCTCGGTTCAATGTGATTTAATGAGTTTTAATTTAATTCATTACCCATTTGAGTGTTTCTAGCACTAATCTTTTCATATTTTGCTAATTTGTAGTGTTAGGAGAGCGTGGGATCAAACTAGAACAAATTCGGAGTCGAATAAGCCTCAAACGGGCCGGTCAAAGTTCTTAACCGAGCCGTTGACCGGATGAACTAGGTCCGGTTCAGCCCCCAATCAGCTCCGGTTCAAGGACCAATTCTCCTCAAAATTTCCAAAAGTGAACCAAACCAAGGTCCAGACCCAGAATCGGACCAACCCAGGTCCAGTTCACCACAAACCAACAAGTAAAAAGGAAACAGTTCACAGTTCGGTCCAAAATGCAGAAATCATGATTTTTAGGGTTTTCTAAGTGCTTTTTTGGGGATTTCAAGGGCAATTGTGTGGGGGACTATAAATAGAATATCATGGGTCATTTTTAGGGAGTTAACAGCCATTTTAGTGTGAGAAAATTAGGATTTTAGAGAGAGAAACCATTGATTAGCTTTGGTTTTAATTAATTTTAGTTTTTTTTAGTTTTAGGTTGTAAACACTACTTTTACTTAAAATTAGTTAAAGTTTACTTATTCTCTTCATCAATCCTTGTCATTTTGGTTCTCTACAAGTTATTTTAGATGCGTAATATCTCTCTAATCTTTATTTATTTCTTTTATTTATGGTTAATTGCTATGATTTGTGAGTAGTTTTCTTTTAAAATCCATGTAATCCCCCCTATTTGTGAGTTTATACGTGTGATTGGTTAGGGTTCGGTTGTTTGAATGTTTGATATGGTTGGTTATTGGTTGTTTGTGATAATAGGTTTGGGTAATTATTGGCCATTTTTGCCGGAGCATATCATAATGATTGAATACCATAGACATATGAATTTGTTCATGGAACTCTATAATCAATTGATAGTGAAGTATAGAGAGAAATCTCCTAGCTTTTTTAATGGGTTCTTGGGTTATCAAAGGGCTTAATGTAGTTGTGAAGGGTATTAGGTGTCAATGACAATGAAAGTTGGATTTGATCCTTTTATGATTAATTTGACATCTCTAGACATAGAATGCCATTAGTTTATGGTAATCCCCATCTAACCAATCTTGCATTCATTCAATTGATCTTTGTGGTTACATGTATTACTTAGTGAATAGAAAAGAGGGATTGCATGGGTTCTAGAATTTAATTATTGTGTTATTTCCTTATTTGATCTTGCTTGAGTTAATTTCAATTGATTTCTTTCTAATTTAAGTGTTATTTCTATTTCTTTGTTTAGACTAATTGCTTTAGTGATTAATTTAGATTTAGGTTGTGTTTGTTTGTTGGTTAGCTTTAGAAAATTGCTTGTTTTTTACTAATTGCTATTATCATTTTGTAACGTTCATAATTAATTAACAATTTAATTATGCCATTAAGTATGATTAATCATTTCATTAAGTATTGGCATCAATAGTATGTTTGATTTTGTTAATTGAGGTTGATTCATTGGTGATTATGAGTAGGAGGGGTGTAATTGGAAGAAATAATAGTTGGAGGTGGTTAATTGGTTATATGGCAATAATTGATTATTTGAGGAGTTATCTTTTGATGATTCATTCTATTAATTGTATATCATTAAGTAAAATTGTGTGAAATAGAGTTGGTGGGAGTTGGATTAATTGAAGGACTAGATTGTAAGAAAAGTTGAGGAGCTATTTGTAAAAGAAGTATGAGAGTTGGATTAGATAGTTAATAGAATTAAGTTTAGGGAGTGGTGTAGGGAGATTGTTTCTAGAAGATGACAAGTGG
>CANYLF012421791.1:0-10849 GCA_948193215.1 Bocquillonia castaneifolia
ACAATTAATAGAAATTAACCACATTAATAATCCTATTGGTCACCAAAAGATAATATTTGACCTTTAATCAAAAATTAAAGAAAATTTACCAATAGCTCCTTAAACATTCAAACACTACCATATAAAAACCTCCAACTATTATTTCTTTCAATTACACCCCTCCTACACATAATCATCAATGAATAAACCACAATTAACAAAATTAAACATACTAATGATGCCAATTAACTACTAATATGTATAATTAAACTTGAGGATGTTACAGATTGTGTTGATTGGAATTTGTTGTTCAATTGGTTACACTTGGATTTTGATTTGGTAAGCTTGAATTTTAATATTACCTTTGATCCAAGTGATTTGACATTTGTTAAACAACGAAATTGTTATTATGATGAATGCTTTTATTTGGATGGGTTTGAATTTGATTTAATGACTTTGAGTGTTGATTGAATTTGCTTGAGGACAAGAAAAAGCTCAAATGTGGGGGAATTTGATAACCGGTTGTTATTCTTGTTTATTCTTTGGTTTTATGTTCAATTTCTTCACTAATTCAGTAGATTGCACACTTATTTGTTCATATTTCATGCTTTTTAGTGTTGGGATCGTATGGAGTCAAACTGGAATGAATTTGGACTCAAAATGGTCTTGGAAAGGTGAAAAATTCATTTGGCCGGCCCTTGGCCAGTTCTTGGTCGATTCGTGGTTGGGTGAAGGGGTTTTTTTGTAGAAAATCAGCCAAACGTTGCATCTGGCTGTGGGCTTTGGCTAGCTCCCACTTGAAACTACTCTATTAAGCCTATCTCTGGCTAGGTCTTGGCCGATTCAAAACTTGAACGGCCCATCTGTTGCAAAATGCATTTTTTTGATGATTTTTAGGGTTTTTAATGGTATTTTTGGAAGGCACTATATAAATAACTCAATTAGGCTTTACTCTAAGGGGATGCCACATTTATTTTATCATTCTAGAGAGAGAAAACACATAGGAACACACTTTTCCCAAGATCAAAGGTTGATTTGTAAAGGATTTACGAAGATTAAAGCGTTCTTTGTTCTTCTCAACACTAAGTTTTTCTCCCTTTAGATCTATTATGTTTATCTCAGTTTTGTTATCATTTATTATTGATTGTTATTTATTTTTTGCAATGTTTAGGAACTAATTCCCCTACTAGAGGGATGGATGTAATCTAGTAGGGGGATTAACAATGCTCTGAATCACTATTTCAATGTAGTTTTTCTTGTTTTATTCATTTAATTCAATTTTCAAGAACTTTATTAACATATTTCTTGATTGGCCACCTAGATTTATGTTTTTAAGGATTTATAATTTCATCAACAAATTGTTATAAACCAGATTTGGAAATTGGGATTGTTTAGATGTTAATACGGACATGACAATTAACCTAAACTTGATTTAAAGATTTGGTTAAAGGATTCAGTTGTTTTAATTAGTGTGCATCGACATATTAGCATAGTTGGTTCAATTGAATATGTTTTTTCCCTCGACGGAGGATTAAAATAGTTTCAAAAAGTCTTGCTTAAATGAATTTTTGATTGTTAATCAAGTTACTCTATCTATATGAAATCCTGAACTCTAGTGTTTGTCTTATTGATATGATTCTCAATTTTATTCATTTTTGTTATTGAGTTTATTTTCTTGTTTTCAATTTCATTGCTTAATTTAGTTTGCAAGATTCTAAAATCAACTTAAGAGTTTTTATTTTACTTTTCTTATCATTTGCGCCTATAATAGACAAATAGTTTTTCTACGTTTGTCCCTATGGATTCGACGTTTACTCCGAGTATATACTACAACAATCCATACACTTGTGGATCGTTGTCACTTATGTTGGTGCATCGAGAGGTCTTTGCTTGATTTGTAATACCTCTCTAGTCTTGGTTATAAATATTTCTCATGGCTCTTGTTGGATTACAATTGATTTTTGTTGGCAGGGGCAGAATGCTAGATTCATACTCTTATATGCTTTTAACGACCTGGGGTTAAGAGCAAACCTCTAGGCAGACCTTTCTTCAGTTATGGATTATGCACTGATTATGCAGGGTTAATTTAACTGGTGATTTTAATGAGATTTTGGACATCTCTAAAAGACGGAATTGCACCTCTTTGTCTTCTTCTATGGCTAATTTTGAGACTTTTGTTTTGGGGTCGAATCTTGTTGATTTGAAATTGGAAGGGAGATCTTTTACTTGGAGTAACTCCTTCTCTTGGTCTCGGGTTGATCGTTGCTTAGTTTCTCTAAATGTCATGGTGCTTTGCCCTGATTTGTCTTTGTCTTCTCTATCAAGAATCCATTCAGATCATGTTCCAATCTTCTTTCATTCTAAGATGAGATTAATTGGGGACCCAAGCCTTTTAAATCTATTAATACATGGTGGAGTTCTGACAGGTTTGTGGAAGTGGTGAAAGGCTTCTAGGAGACTATTAAAGCTAATTGGCTGAATGCTAGTTTGTGTCTTTTACTTCGAGAATTGAGGAAGAAATTGAGATCTTGGAATTCCTCTTCTTTTGGTGATCTTTCTTCCAAGCTATCTACTCTTCAAAATCAAATTGATTCCTTGGAAACCATTACAGAAACTAGGAATCTCACTTCTAATGAATCTGATTCTCTTGCTTCCTTTAAACATTCTTTAAATGGATGCTTAAAACAAGTGGAGTCCTTTTGGCATCAACATTCTCACCTCAAGTGGTCTCTTCATGGAGATAAGAACACAAAGTTCTTCCATACAATTGCAAATGTTCACTGCTGAAATAATTCTATCAGGCAGGTTTTGGTGGGTGCAAATTCTTATTCTGAACCTCAAGCAATTCAAGATGCTATTTTTTGCTATTACCGTGACTTATTTTGAGCTTGTGTTAAAATTCCTTTTTTCCTTGGATGATGTCCCCTTCTTGGCCTTGAATGAGGGGGAAAGACATGTGAAAGCAAAGCCCCGGGGACAGATGGCTTTAATTTTTATTTTTACATACGTGCTTGGCCGATATTGAAACAAAATATCATAGTTTTGTTTGAGAACTTCTTCAACAATGAATGCATACCGAATGCTTTGAATCATTCTTTTATGGTGCTCATCCTGAAAATTTAGAATGCTCACCAACTCTCTGATTTTTGGACTATTAGCTTGATCAACGGTATGTGTAAATTAATCTCCAAAGCTCTGGTTAGAAGATTGACTCCAATTATGCCATCTGTGACGTCTGAAAATCAACATGCTTTTGTGAAAGACAGAAGTATCCACGAGTCCTCTTTTGTGGCTTCTGAATTAATCCACTTGAATAAGAGAAGGAAGAAGAATTATCTTATGCTTATATTAAGCTTGATTTTAACAAAGCATTTGATAGTATTTCTTGGATTTATTTGGAAAAGGTTTTTAGGAGTATGAATTTTCCAGACAAATGGGTTAACTGGATTCTTAACACTCTTGCATCATCTCGGATTTCTCCACTGGTGAATGGTTCTCCAATTAATCCATTCTCAATGAGATGAGGTGTTCGCTAAAGTGACCAATTATCACCTTTCCTATTTGTTTTGGCAGTGGAAGGGTTGAAGTGTATGTTATCAGAAGATGTTAGTAGACATCAGTTGAAGGGTGTCTCTCTTGATGATGATAATGAGGATATCTCTTTGTTACAGTTTGTAGATGATACAATGGTTTTTATTCCTTATAATTTGGAGTTGTTTGGTAATTTGATTCGTTTGCTTCGGTGCTTTCAGATTATGTCTGGGCTAAAAATAAACTTTTCTAAAAGTGTTGTTACATGCATTAACACTTCTCCCCAAAAGTTGAATTTTGCCTCCTCCAAACTACCATGTAAGTCTGCTTCTATGCCATTCAAATATCTAGGACTTCCCCTTTCTTTCAAATCTATTTCTACAAATCTGTGGGATCCTATTGTATTGAAATTTAAGCTGAAATTAGCAACCTGGAAAGGAAATTTGACCTCTCCATTTGGACGTTTGGTTATCTTGAAGTCAATGCTTCATAGTATTCGATTATACTCCATGTCTATTTATGCTCTGCCTAAGTCGATAGAACGTAAACTTCAAAGTATAATGACTCAATTTTTGTGGATGGTGAAGGAAGGAAGGGGTATTTGCAAGGTTGCGTGGTCAGACTTGTGTCTTTACTGTGATAATGGAGGGCTGGGGATTACTCCCTTGCTTGTTGCCAACCAAAGTTTACTGCTAAAATGGTTATGGAAATTGAAATTACAGGATAGGTGCTCTTTATGGTTTCGGGTGGTGTCAGTTTCCTTTCAATTGTCTTCCTAGACTGATTTGCAAAATGGTAATACAAGGTAGCAATCTCATGTATAGAAGGGTATTGCAAAGGTTTGTGTTCAAGACACTTCAGTGTGGAATATGTTTATTCAAAACTGCTCCCATCAAATTCAAAGTGGCAGCAACACTCTTTACTGGTTTGATAACTGGCTACCATGTTGACTATTAAAGAATCTGTTTCCTCGGTTGTTTGGCATTTGTTGGCAGCAGCACTCTTCAGTCCTGGAGGTTTATACTGCTGAGATGCATTTCGGTTAGAAGAGAAGGCTTAGAGGTTCTGAGAGAGACTAACTAGAAGACTTGATTCAAAGATCCTCTCACTTTTTGCTACTCGCCGATGAGCCTGATCAGCTGCGTTGAAGAGGAAATATTGCTGGTTACACAGCTTCTTCTTTCCGGCAGGTCCGCAATAGTTCTGTAGCAGCTCCAGCAGTCCCGTTCCTTCAGCTTTGGAAGGGATTGGCTCCTCTTATGGTGCTTTTCTTCTGCTGGTTAGCTTTCCGCAACTCAGTCCCTAGTAATGCCTTCTTATTCAACCATGGAGTTCCTCTTCAATTTGGTAGGAGTTTGTTTGCATGGTAATGAGGATGAAGCCCATACGTTGATGCATTGCCCAGGAGCTGCTTGCATTTGGAATTGGTTCTTTTCAAAGATAAAAGTTTGTCTACCTCTGCCTCGGAAGGTTCATGACTTATTTCACATTTGACCAACACTGAGTGTAAATAATTGCTATATGGAACTCTGGTTTCTTTTCTGGTACTTGAGCATTCATGGCATCTGGAAGAGGAGGAATGCAAGAATTTTCAACGATTAGTTTGTTGCACTAGAATCAGTTATTCATTCTTGTATTATGCTGGAAGTTTTTTTGTACAAATCTAGACATCCTAGATTTCCTTACACTAGTTCTGATGTTTTTAGATCCTTTAGTGCCATTTTTAGTGCAGATTGAGTAGTTTATTTCTTTGCTCAAAGTCGTAGCCTATTGGTGAAAACTCTTTGAATGCTTTTGCTAGTCCACTTATTATGGCAGTAATAAAATTCAATTAGCAAAAACAAATAATATAAATTAAAGTAAGATTCTAAAATAATAAAAGCTATATTGTTTAAATTCATCCTACAAAAAAAAATTTAAATAAATAGATATCAACTAAAATCCTAAATTTAATTTTGATATATGATAGAAAGAAATCGGATAAATATAAACAAAACTAACAAATATAAAAAAAAATTAACTCTTTTTTTATCTCACATTAAAATAAAAAAAATTCTCTAAGATAAAAATTTCTTATTTTAGTTAAATGATTGTTTTATTTTTACAAATGGATGAAGTTATAATAATATCAAAGAATTTATTGTATTTTATAGTAAACATATTTTCCACCTAAAAAAACATATTTTACCATATGTTTATTCTATTAAATCTATATAATATTAACAAGTCTATCTAAACTATATATATGTACAACGTGCATGATGTTACATTGTTTTCTAAATGAAAGTCTAATGTAACTAAAACTCAATTTTAATGATAGTTTGGATTACAGAAGTAGATTTCATCATATTAAATCAAGAATGCTGTGGAAAATCCCTTGACCCACCAAAGATGACATACGATTCAAAACAAATCAAAGAAAAGAATAAACAAAATTACCTGGTACGTCGCTCAAAACTTAAATCTTGTGCAGTTAAGTAACCTCTTTCAATGGCAATCAAATTATATAAAATATTTGATTCTATAATACGCTTACAATTACAATTCACATAGTAAATCTAAAATTTTTATTATTATTTAGATTTCTAAATAAAATTTTAATATTCTTAAGAAATTAGATTTTAAAATTTAAAATTTTTATGTTAAAATTTCTAAGAATTTAAATTCGTGCAAATGGGAAGAGACTTTCCTTTAACAAGGAGAATAGTACTCGAATGTGGGTAATTAACTTGTGGGGTCACTGAACTATTATTGGATTTTAAAACGGATAATGATCTTCAATTTATTTTATATCGGTGACTAACATTAAATTTTATTTCAAGATAAGGTTCCCTATCGAAATTAACTTCAAAATTATTGATGTAGCGATCGGAGGAAAAATATTCTTCGAATATTTTGCCATGTGAGCAATCTTTTAGATGCCAACTCATTAAATGATTTGTACTCTTTTTGAAATTTAATTAAATTTTAGTAATTTCATATTTTTTTACTTAATTAATTAGTATGTATATATATTGATTAGTTTTGTTTATTTATATATAATTAAAACATGCATTAAAAGAGAGAAATATACATTGCTATTCATTACTTTGTCTTAATAGAGAGAAAATATGTTTTGCTAACATATTTTTTTTTATCATCACCCTACGTTAATGCGTCTCTTAATTTCATATAAATAAAAAAAATAATCAATAAATATAAATTACTGATCAATTAAGTGAAAATAAGTTTATGTGATAAACATGATAAAGAAGTGGGTAATAAACTTGAGGCTTACTGTACTTTCATTGGATTTCAAAAAGGTACTAATCTTCTGATAAGTTGGCATTCAGTAGATGGCTGACGTGGTGGAATATTCGGAGAATATTCTCTCTCCAATCGCCACTTCAGCAATTTGAATTTAATTTAGACAGGTGACCTCACTTTCAAATAAAATTAAATATTAATCACCGAGATGGAACAAATTGAAAATGAGTATTTATTTTGAAAACAAGTATTTATTTTGAAATTCATAATAGATCGGTGACCCCGGGTATTTATTATCCACCCTAATGCAATTGAATAGTAGCAGACTATCCCAAGTCTTCCCGTCAGAGAAAAACTATCCCAAGTCTTCATACAAATGACATTGACTTACTCTGCACTGATGATAACATTGCTTCAATAAGGACTAAAGTAAGTCTGTGGCCCTCATTTACACCAATTGGCGGAACATGCAATGCTAATGGAAGTCAAGCTTTATATCAGTACTGTTTGCTTCAATGCAATAATGAAAATGAGAATATTATTTTTCATTTTTGTCTTTAAGAAAAATATTAGATCTATACAAATTTATGAATATTGTTTTATAAATTTTTTAAAAATGAGAAAATTTGAACATCAATTTTCTAGTAAATAAGTATTAATAAAAATTTCAAATGTATTTTTCTTACACTCTTAAAAAAAGAGCTTTATTAATTGAAAATTCTTTATTAAAAATTAAAAGCTAAAAGCAAATTGTATTGGTTGTTTCCATATACTACAGCTAGCAGTGCCAAAATTTCCAAGGCAAGAAGGAGACTTATAGTCATCATGACATTATTAGTTGACGCAGAATTGACTTAAAATTTGAACTTCAATTTTATTGAGGGATAAATTATCAAACAGGTACAAACATTGGGGAAAATGAAAAAGCAAACCTTACTGTATTTTCCAATAATGCAGTCACACAAATAAATGAGAAGTTTACTTTTCCCTCTTTTTCTCTGAAAGCTGCATGCATCGGGAAGTGAAGGCAAAATAAATTTTTCTACCCCAAATTATTGTGAAATTGATAAATATATCTTAATTTTAAAATTTTGCATTGTTTATACCTGATTTTTAAACTTAAGATAAATATGCTCCATATCAGTTTTTTTAGGTTAATACATAAACGACGTCATTTCATTCTACGTCTTTCTTTTTTGTCCTTTTTTTTATGATGGGGTATATTTATCTTAAGTCGCAAAAGTCATGTACTAAGTGCACACAACTTAATTCCAAATTAGGATATATTTATCGATTTCACTATAGTTTATGGTAGAAAATAACATTTTGCCGAAAGAGAAGTTGCATGTGGAAGACGAGGAATACAAGAATTTTCAATGATGAGTTCGTTAAACTAGAATCAATTATTCATTCTTGTAGTATGCAAGCAGTTTTTTTTTTTTTTGTACAAATCTAGACATCCAAGATTTCCTTACACTAGTACTGGTGTTTTTAGATCTTTAGTGTCATTTTTGGTGCAAATTGAGTAGTTCTGTTCTTTGCTAGGAGTCGTAGGCTATTGGCGAAAACTCTTTGAGTGCTTTTGCTAGTCCACTTATTGTGGCAGTAATAAATTTCAATTAGCAAAAAAATAATAATATAAATTAAAATATGATTCTGAAATAATAAAAGAAGCTATATTGTTTAAATTCATCCTACAAAAAGAATTTTAAAACAAATAGATATCAACTAAAATCCTAAATTTAATTTTGATATATGATAGAAAGAAATCGGATAAATATAAAAAAAAACTAACTTTTTTTTATCTCACGTTAAAATAAAAAATATTCTCTAAGATAAAAATTTCTTATTTTAGTTAAATGATTGATTTTTTTTTTTTTACAAATGGATAAACTTATAATAATATCAAAGAATTTATTGTATTTTATAGTAAACATATTTTCCACCTAAAAAAACATATTTTACCATATTTTTATTCTATTAAATCTGCATAATATTAACAAGTCTATCTAAACTATATATATGTACAACGTGCACGATGTTACATTGTTTTCTAAATGAAAGTCTAATATAACTAAAATTCAATTTTAATAATAGTTTGGATTACAGAAGTAGATTTAATCATATTAAATCAAGAACACAGTGAAAAATAAAAATTTTATCCCTTGATCCACCAAAGATCATATGCGATTCAAAACAAATCAATGAAAAGGATAAACGAAATTACCTGATGCGTCGCTCAAAACTTAAATATTGTGCGGTTAAGTATGCTTTATCACTGGCAATCTATTTACGTAAAAAAGTTTTGAAATCCCTATGACAACCAAGAGGGGGGAGGTGAATTGGTGCGGAAATAAAAATAAAAATTAAAAACTTTAAAGAAGATAGGTAGAGAAGAAGAAAAGAGAACACAAGAGATTTATAGTGGTTCGGACAACAAATGTCGTACATCCACTTCCCAATACAAAATTGGGTATTCCACTAATCTTCAACAAAATTACAATAAGAGTTTTCACAAGCTAACTCACAACTTAGTGTTTGCAAGGCTCACACCAAACCTTTACAAGAGTTTTTCTAAGGCTCCCTCAAAAACCTAACTCAAGTGTTTTTATGGCTTACACACAAAACCTAAAACCCAAGTGTTTTCAAGTTACACACTTAAACATTTCCTTGTCTTTTAGTGTCTCTCATACAATACAAAAAAACAAAGTGAAGATTATAACAAGAAGAATGAAGGTTTTTGCTCACAATTACAACATAAATTCTCAAATAACTTATGAAAATTGTAACTCTTAATTGCTATTTTTTCTTCAAGCTCTTGTGTGTTTTTGATGCCTTAAATACCTCCTTTTATAGGCAAAAAATCTGAAGTGGCCGTTCATAATCAACCAAAAATTCAAACTTAATTGGTGAGACTCAATTCTTCAAGGCTGCCAACTTGCTTGACAAATGTAGCATATCTCCTTCAAAATTCAATATCTCCAGATATACTTATTGAAAAATTGTGATTCTTTTTTTGTTAGAATCTAGACATCCATACCTTCTCAACAATATATGGCTCGTTTTCTAGAGATCTGTAGATTTTTTGCAATAATTCAAACAATGGACACTTAAAGCATGTGACTTGCAGCTGGAGTAGTCTGTATTCAAACAAAAATATCTCCTTGTAGAAAATTCAAAATGCTCCACCGTTTTCTGCATTGAAAAGTAAATTTCCAGAGCTACAAACCAAATTTCATTTTGAAATTATTTTTCAACAATTTTTAGCATAAGTTTGAATACAACCTATGTATTTAGTCCTTTGTTTGACAGCATGACTATAAATCACTCGAAAACTCATTTCTTTAATTTTTTAACTCCGAAAATTCAAATAAAATTTTTTCTGAATACTAGACATATTGGGCTTTCAATCCATATATAATTTTTTGTATATTTATTGCCCAATTAGTGTTAATTCATTTAATTCAGCCCATTCGAAATTGACTCTACACATTTAGTTTTCCTTAAATCCTTAACTTCCAAAACCATGTCCAATGTGCATTTAATTAGCCCATGACATATATTATCTTTTTACTCCAAACACTCACCAATTAACCCAAGTGTTATATTGAGGTTTACACTTGAACCTATCCTCCTAACCTAAACACCATTATCCCAAGTTTTTTAATAAGGTTTACACTTGAACCTATCCGCCTAAAAATAAAACACCATTATCTCAAGTGTTTTAATAAGGCTTACACTTGAACCTATCAACCTAAACTAAAAATACTCATCAAAGCTCATTACCTTTGTTAAGGTGTGACCACATCTAAAAAGGTTTAGTTAAAAAAGAAAATCAGAATACTATTATCGTTAAGGCATGACCACGTCTTATGATAAGTGATCTTCTGGCCCCTTTATTGGTTTGGACCTCAAAATCCCTTAAAAGAGTCTTCATCAAATGTACTTATACATCACCTATAAACACACTTAGCAAATGCATTAGTATCACCAATGTTTTGTTATCATCAAAATCACAATTGGAATCTTAGGTCCTTGGGGCTAACAATCTCCCCCTTTTTGATGATGACAAAACATTGGTGTAAAGGCATAA
>CANYLF012422879.1:0-15692 GCA_948193215.1 Bocquillonia castaneifolia
AATCATCCATTCTCATTCCGATTCCTCCTCATTTTTAAGCACACCAAACTTCGCTAAGAGTTGAAGTTGTGATTTACGCACTTCTTAAAATTATATTTCCAACATATATAAATTCAATAGTTAAAAAAAAACATCCTGAAAGGTGGAATAAGAAGGTGAGCTGAAACCAAATTAAGGACCTGATATGGAGAACACCTCAGCAATTTCATCTTTAAAGGTCGTTCCGCTCTAGTACGTTTTATTCCTAGGGATCTTAATTTAGTTTACTTGAGTGTTTTGACTGCTTTGAGATACAGACGAAGTCACATCTACCAAACACACTGTTTCCTGGTAACAATTAGCAATGGAAATAAATGAAAGGGACAAAATCTTCACTTATTAGCAAAAACACTCTGATTGTGATTGCTTTCAAATGGAAGAACAAAAAAAATATCCGATCCTCGATGACATACAATTACAACCAATCTCATACACTTTATACAACCCTCACCAAATATATTAGAGAGACATCTAAACGACAATCAACTGCCGTGTTTTGAAGCCCCAATCCCATTCCCATGCAGCTGGCCGAAACAAAAAGTGGAAGCAAACATGGATTTTGAAAACTTCTCTATAATATTCGAGCCCTATATGACCGGATATATCACCGTCTTGTACACAAATCTCCAAATATTCAACCTAGAGAATCCACATCCCAAACTCATGCATTTATCTCTGAGTTGCATTGATGCTCTCGGCTGCAGCTTCTTCTGCCCCAAAACATCATCCCTGAACAGCTTGTTTTCTCCAGTCTTGGACCTTCAATTTTATCCTGTTCTACCGATGTTGTTTGTGAACGGCCAGGGGATTCATCCCGTGTTTCTACAGTTCGAGGTTCGAATGTCGGACATGGGCCGTCATTGCAGGTGCATAAAGGGATACCAACAGAAGGAAATGGACTACAAGTAACTGGGCAGAGAAAATCAGAAGAAACTGAAGCCACACGGTTCTTTCGGATCTCTGGTACGCATGCTGGAGATTGCCCATCTGTATCACGGGAGTGCAGCATGCATGGGGTACAAAGACCAAGGGACAAAGGAAGTTTCATTTCTTTTGCCGGGGAACCGGGCAATTTAACAAAGGATACGATGCCATGCCTGCAAAGGGGACATGGAATAGAGCCAGGTGGGCCTACCATTTCAGAAGGAATGTTGCTAGTTGAGCAAAGATACAGAGCACATCTTACGCAAAGTTCATGTCCACACCCTACATATGACGAGAATAACCAGTCAAGAACAGATGGACAATAAAAATTTATCTTTTGATAAAATATTTCAATATTTACAGACATAGTTATTAAGCATTTCTTTGTTCATATTACATGAACCATTTCAGAGAAGTAATCATAGAATTCTGAAAAAGGACATCATGAAAGTGACAAATCTCATGCTAGGTCTAATTCAAAGGAGAAAAAAATATGTTTCTCAATGATGTAGTGGCCTGTGACATTGTCCAATTTGCCCTTCTATGCACTTCCTTTCTTAATGAACTACACACACAAAACAGTAATCCACCTGGGTTCAGCCAAAAAGAATGGCCAATAACCTCTTATACAAGGGTCTAGAGAGGACCTTAACTCATAGGTTTTATTTGAAAAATAATAATGGAATTTTGTATCACATGATGTTTGTTAAAAAGTTTTGTGCCTGTAAGCTACCTGCCAAAAGAACATAGTTTGTCTAAAAGTAAGCATCAATGTAGATACATCAGATGAGGATGAGGATATATAGCCTACTCTGAGCTTGCATTGAGTCCTGAGATTTTTACTTTAACAAATGTATGGATATAACTGTGATCTAGTGGTGGTTGACTACAACAATATCTACCGCTACAGTTAAGAGTTTTAGTGATGCTCGAGTGTTAAAAAAGAGAATCTAGTAGATTGATTTCTAAGAAATTCAAGGAAGAGATCATTTAAAATATTCTACACAACTTGCCCCATAATAAAAAAAATAAATAAATAAAAAAACAAGAATTAACCAGCATTGCCTGCAAGTCCTTGGTAACTTGAAGAGGTAGGGACAGAAACATTCAAAAGAAAATTTACAGGATCAAGGTGAGCTACCAATAGCTGATTAACAAGCATAGGAGTACTAACAAACAAGTAATAAACAAGAAAGAGAAGGAGAGAAATGTTGTAGTCAAAAATGTAGAAGGATGAATAATAAATGAAATGCATTAATTTTAATGTAGACCAGATGAATATTATGGGAGGAATACTTGAGGAATGCAGAGAACATACACTGGCCCATTAT
This sequence comes from Bocquillonia castaneifolia, assembly GCA_948193215.1. NCBI lineage: Eukaryota > Viridiplantae > Streptophyta > Magnoliopsida > Malpighiales > Euphorbiaceae > Bocquillonia > Bocquillonia castaneifolia. Next base: position 2,295 of record CANYLF012422879.1, read on the forward strand.
TATATAAAATGGTGACTTAAAACGCACATGAAATGGCTCAAAAAAATGCAGCAACTAATCCACATACATGCCATGCATCTTTGATGAAATGAGTTGTAAGACCACCAAAGTCAACAGTAAAAATTCGTTTTTAGTAACAGTAAAAATTCGTTTTTATTATGGTTGCAAAACTACAAGACATCTGCCTGAGTTTGGATCCAATATGTTTCAGCCAATTTTAATGTCTGACCGCAGAAATGTTTTCCATCTGTTTTCTCCATCACCAACCCAAAAAATTGTGTAAAACCTCCACAATATTCATGCTAGACAATGTTTTAAAATTATATAATGCCAAATATTCTAAGAGGCCATCAAATTTGTGTTTTAAACAAATAATAAGGATGCATCTATTAGCATCACACCTTATTGGTATCATTATTTCATTCAATTCATCACTAAGAAACATTAATAAACATTTAGACCTTTCACAGTACATAACACAACTATGAGTAACAGTGTCATTTACAAAAGCTCCAGAGTATAACCCGTAGAGGGAAATTGCAAAATTCTTTGCTAGCTTTGATAACTAAGCTAGCAAGATAGTGAGGTCAATGAAACACACAAGTCAAACCTTGAAAAGCAGAAAACAGAAAAAGAACAAACCTTCAGCAGCTACATTACATGCTCTCTCCAAACAGACGGCACAAATATCAGGATCATCAGAGGAGGTTGTCAAGCATTGCATCCCACATCCTCTACAGCAACAGAAAATATCACGTTTCACATTAACTGAATATCAGTGGTTGCAATTTTTGTTTTTAAATAAGCATCCTTAATTGCCGCTCATCAAGCCAAAGAAATTAGCAGGACTAAATATGCTAAGTCAGTCGATGAGAAGAAGTTTAAGCACTGAACCGGACATTTAGCACCACCATTACATCATGACACTTTCAATAACAACTCACATGGCATTCCTTGTATCCATTTTTCATGATTTTATGCATGGATCAAATATATCATAACGGATTCTTCAGAAAAAATTGTGTCTTCAACAATGGAGTCTGATAAGTGAAATTTCGAGTAAGTGTTAACATAATCTTCATTCCTACCTAAAGCAGAGGATGCATAATCCTTTCAGTTCTACAATCTCTACACAAATTTATAATACAATTCCATTTCATAATGCTCCTGACTCCAATATTCACATGCAGAGTCATGTGATTTCCCTGATAGAAAGTGTCAGCTTTGAAGCATACAATGAAATTGTACAACACCTTTTTTCCATGAGCAGAAAATAAGTGAAAATTTGTCATTCAAATAATTTAATTTACATCACTAAACAATGTAACAAAAAATAAAATGGCGAAGAATTGGTAACCTCATATTAGGCTAGGATTCATGGCATACTAAGCTAGATCGGGATGTGCAGAGTCCTATAAAACAGCCTATTTGCTTGCATGATATTTGTAGAATCAATTTCCGCAAATGTAGGCAACTTATCATTTACAGACCAAGGTAAGTTTCTTGCTCCATGAAAAATATCACAATCATCGAATACACATTAAAGAAACAAATGCATGTGCCCACACGCACCTGCATTTGACAAGGTGTACACGTGTGCAAATATCACAGGTTAAAGAAGTACCTTGCTATGTTAAGCACGCTCAAAAGAGGCAATGATAAGTAATTAGAATGAGGAAATCTTGGTATACTAGAGTCAGAATTGGGGGCCAACAAAGGTTCAAGCCAGTGACGCACCCACATCCTGGCAACATCCACTGGCAGCCACCTGAAAGGATGCATGAGTTTCATGCATTAATTTTTACATAATGACTAGAGATCTTGCACAAAGAAAAGAAAAAATGGACACTACAGTAACACTTGAAGTAATTTACCCATTGCAATTTAATGTCATTCGACTGGCACCTCTTGCTATTAGGATCTGCAAATTTAGGAACACAGTGATTGCACATTAGGAAATGTAATGATAAATTTGGGATATATTTGGATTTGCAGTATTCTTACCTGACAACACTTTAAATTCCCCCCACAAGAAGCATAGTGCAAAGGAGTGCTTCCAGCTCCTGCAAACATATCACACTGTCAGAAGTACCAAAAGAAATGGGGGGAAAACATACAAAAGAAGGAGAGATAGAAAGAAAAGACTCGGGGAAAAAATTGTATTGCATCAATCAGAAAGGCAAACCTATCAAATCCATAGTAGTTCCATAATGAAATGTCACAGCTGACACATTTGCATGAATGTCAAGTAAAAGCTGTACACAATCAAAATATCCATTCAACGCAGCCATGTGGAGAGCAGTTATACCACCATCAGCTGCCTTATTTACAAACTTGGATAAAGCACTGCAACAGAGTCACTTAAAATCAATAACTAATTCCACAACACCTGACTTGACCAAAAAATCAAACATATCATTAGAACTTCTCATAACAGCCAATAGTATGCCCATCGAGCAGGAAATACTAAATACTTCCGAAACAGCTAATACCTTTGGTCAAATTTATTCTTTGCACCAGAAGCATCTCCTGCATCAGCTTCGGTCTGAGAATATGAAGTTTCAAAAGGAGAGCTAGGAACAAAGTCAGCAACAACTAGCCTTATGCATCTTGCATGGCCATTCACAGCTGCAAAATGTAAAGCAGTCCTTCCGCTAAGGTAATCTGCTCGAGTAACCTATAGAGAACAGAAATAGGTAAGACAGTAGATAGATAATAAATCAATTCAAGTTAAAAAATTAGAAAGATAAAGAGAGGTAATTCAAAGTGAACTTACATTACATCTAAAGAGTAAAAGAGTCTGTACAACTTCCCAGTGTCCATACCGACAAGCTTGCATCAATGCCGTCTTCAAAACACACAGAAGTAGTCAAAAGAGATCCATTATTTATTATAATTTGTTCTACTATAGATAAATAGATTCCTAATTCCAGCTGTCATATAAACTCAAAATCAAACAAAAATTCAATGACTCTGAAACAGAACCAAAATTTACCCAAAACATGCATAATCACACAGATAGCTAATTAGGTAAAAAATAAAAATTACCTGGCCACAGTAATTCCTTGAATTAACATCAGCTCCATTCTCAAGCAACAAAGCCACAATCTACAGAAAATAGGCGAAATATTTAATTAACAAAAAAAGAAAATTTTTGTTTAGTAAAGAAACGAAACAGAAAAGGAAGGGAAGGGAACCTCGTTGTGGCCTTTCGCGGCGGCGAAATGAAGAGGAGAATTAAGGCCACCAAAAGTGGAATACTTAGCAAGACAGGGATTACAATCCAGTAACATCTTTGCTTCCACCAAATCTCCATCTCTCGCTGCCGATACTAATCTTTCACCCGACGCCGAACATCCAAACGAATTCCCCATTTTTCTTTTTATTACTTAATTTCTCTCTCTGTATCTGTCTGATGTTTAATTTCTTCTACTCTTTTTTTTTTTTTTCTATTTTTGAAGAAGGGAAAGGAGAATGGTATATATATATTATTAGGTCAACTGTCGTGGAAACATTAGAATTAAAACAACAATGGAAAAGAAAAAAAAAACAGAGAAAGATTGTTCAGATTTTATTCTTATTGCAAAAATAAAATGTATAGTAACTGATTTTGCTTTTTTTGTTTTGTTTTTCAGAAAAAAAAAAATCTAGAAAGGAAATTTTGGTGGGGAATTGGTGACGTGTCAGGTTGTTGTTTTTATTTTTATTTTTTATTTCCCACCTGTATTTTTTTTTTCAGTTGTGAGAAAAGCAAATTCGGATTGTTTTAATTTGTTTGTTCGTTTGGTGTTTAGGCCACTTCACATTTCTTTGGGATTTTTCTTCTATGGATTAAAATTTATAGATTATTGTGAGATTGTCAATTGGATAAATATATTATAACCTGCACCTGTTATTCCGCATCATTATGGTGATCTGGAATAATAAACCTAGTATCAGGACATATAATGTTGTTTCTTTTCTCTGTAAATGAACGAATAGTAATAGGAGATTATTTTTGAAAGAACAAAATAAATTTAAGAAATTAAATATTCAGGAATTAAAACATATAACACATTTAGCTTGACATTTCATAATTTATGAAAATTCGTTAAAAAGATTTCTTTTTACATGACCGTGAATTACTATAAAATGATATACGAAATACAGCATTGATGAAATTAGAATGGATTGTGATTCATATAAGAGTTTTTTCATCTCTTTATATTATGTATCTCTTGTGTTTCTCTTTTTTTTTTTCCTATATTAGTTTTTATTTAAACCGTTTTTGTTACAAATTTATAGTGTTTTCAGGTCACTTTAGTATCTAACAATAATAAAAACAAAAACAAATATTATATGTTGGTAAAAAAATCAAAAGCCAAAAAACGTAACATAGCATAGATATAGTACTACTACATGAAAAATATACTATAATGTAGTAATCATATTTAGTAAATGGTCCTCAAATTGCAAAAAGGCGGTGGAGAGAGCGTGCAACCCGGTGTCCGGAAAAGATTAGTGATGGAGTGGCCCCGCACAAGAAGATCAATCAGAGGAGGGACGGTCCACTCTCTCCTTCCAATTAATAAAAGCTGTATGTATAGTTTTATCGTAATGCCATTGCATTTTTCGCATACTAGTACTTAGTCCGTATACGTGGGGAGCCCACTTATCCAATTTGCAATATACTACTTGACAATTTGAACCGAAATCGGATTGATAATTCTAAGACGTCATGTTATTTTATTTGTATTTGGTGTTTTTTATTATTGGATGATTTTAAATACGTTCATAAAAATAAATACTAAGTATAAATAAAGTTAACATATAAAATATCTTTTAGAAAATAAGATTAAAATTATTCTTTAAGATTCGATTTTAATTTTAGAAAAATAGAAATTGAAATTTGTAATTCTAATTTATTTTTTATTTTAAATAGTAATTTTTAATTTTACAAAAGATTTTCAAATCAGAATCAAATTTCAAACAATTATTATATAATTGTTCGTCAGTTACTCTAAAAAGAAAGAACCGGTTGTGTTGATTCAGCCATTTCTAACACTACATTAATTTTTTTATCTATGTTTAATGAGTTAAAAAAATATTTTTTACAGTGCAAAAAATAGAACAGATTATTAAAGTAAAAACACTAACAATTTTATTTTGGTGTAAAATTTACATCAAAATAAATAAATGGTGTTAGCTTTAGCAAGTAGCAGTGCGATAAAATTGAAATGGATAGTTGATGATTATAGCCAGCCGTACGATTTCACGTGTAAAGCTTTAGTATGTAGACAGACGTTAGATTACCCTGATGATTTTTACTTCGGGATCTACGCAATGTCGATTAGGTAATGTTTGGTGAGGTTTGGGCCTTGATCGCACTCCACCACCATAGCAAATATCCAACTTGATTTATTTTTTTCCCAGTTTGCACCCCCACTCTGTTTTTTCTAATCATTTGCATTTTTGTGGGAGAACCGAATGATAATATCAATCTCACAATTGTCTTCAACTAACCAAAATAAAGAGCAAAGATGCCAAAACCAAAATTATGTCCAAAACTCATTTAAAAAAAATTAGCAAAGATACCAAAACCAAATTCTGGTTCACAAAGCACCAAAGCTTGTTTTTAATATAACAAATTGCATTAAACAATGACAATCAGAGATACCAAATCCAAATAATTGCAAATCCCGTTCTACAAGAACTAGATATCTAAGATTTGCATCTTATTTTATTACACCAAACTACGTAATCGGTTACTACCACCCAATACTCATATACTAAATACACGTTTATACTTCACATACGTTCTTAGAGAAAGCAGAGAGTCATTTTCACTTAATCAATCAAATATTAATTAACATATACCATATTGATTATTGACCCTTAATATGAGCTACAATTGTACTCCATGACAAATTTGTAGTCAATACGAGGATTAGAATGTCCATGACAACAGACACGAGTCCCTAATTTGGCTTAATTAATTGTATCCGGCTAAAAAACATAAAATATCATATATATGACTATAAACAAATTGATTAATGATTTTGCGAGTCTACAAGTGGGACATTAACAACTTGAATTAGTCCAAGTAAAAACAGATAAACAGGGGCGGAACCACCGTAGGTGGTTATGGTTGGGCAGCTGCTCCAGTAGCCACCGAAACCGCCTTTAGAGGGGTATATATTATCGACAGCATCCCACATTTGTGTTGTTTGCTTTAGTTATTTTGATTTGTCTGTGAATTTGTTTGTTGTTGTTGTTGTTGTTGATCGTGAGTTGCAGAGAACTGAGAGGAGAGGAAGAAGAAGACAATTGATTGGGAATTTTTTTTTAGCTGTTTTTAAAAGCCAAGTGACTGACTTGTTTTAAATGAGCGAAACAACTCATCGTTTTTAATAACAGCCAAAAAAAAATAACACAGGTTTTGAATTATATGCATATATAGATGACAGCTGCTTAATTTAATTGCCTCTCTCACTAAGCAAAAGGTACTATATAGTTGAGAAAAATCTAATTTATTGAAGAATTGTGCATTTCATTGAAACAATGCAGAGCATTGAAAACCTGAAGCAAAATAACAAGAACCCTTTTAAGTTTCACGTGTACTTAAATAAAAAAAAATGCACATAACTACAGAACATATATAATTAAGGCCTAAATAAATTCCTAACAAAAACATGAATTTTTTTTTTTTTAAAAAAAAACCCCAAGTTGGATTATATGAATATTTAATGTTAGTGAAATTGATTTGTGAATAGATGAATGCTTTGCTATTTTGTAATATAGTTAAAATTTGAGTTATTATATTTAATTAATGATGAATGCCTTGTTAATTATTTTGTAATATGGTTAAAATTAATATTATTATTATATCGAGCGAGAGACATTTAAGAGAATTGATGAAAAAGATATTTTACAGCGTTTCCAAAACATGCAAACTCGTAGAATTCAACTTTCTGCTCGTAGTTCTTAAAATTAATTTTTCTTTATCTTGTATTACAAACTATTATTATTATAACGCTATTTCAATTTATAAAATTTTTGCTTACTTTGGATTTTGCCCAGTAGCAAGAAATTTCTGGTTCCGCCACTGCAGATAGATAACCTGAAGCAATCAGATAAATTTATTATTCATATTGACCCACTTCTTTCAAGTTTGATGAACCAACTTACAAGCTTTGCACCAGTAAAAGGATGAAGCTTATGAGTTAAGACGACCATTTGACTATCTGCTACCCACTCACTGCAGTGCAATATATTAATGGCCTAACATCTACCTGTAACGTGAAGTCAAATATCCTGTTTCATTCGTCCCCATTCCTTGTCAGAAGGCATTTGGTGTCGGCCATCTGCAATAAAAATCATTACGTCTAATATCCATCATCATGAAAGCCCAATACATGGCATCAGAGAGGCCCAACAAACAGCTCCATGTTATGTTATCTGCAAAAACAGCAGTGCACGACCACCAAAAGTTCAATCAAAGACTTAAACCTCATTGCCACCAGAGACTTCATTAGGTGTGATCTATTAGCAAACTCTGAATAACTGGCAATGATACTAACACAATTAAAACTTTAGATTACTAGCACAATGACTGTTAGAGCTCAAGTCAATAAATTAATTAGCTCCATGTAATCATCTTAGAGAGAGAAGCATCGAACAGGTGTAATCTTTATTAGGCCAAAGTCCAAAGGTTAATAACTTACTGGTAAAGAAACTACAATAACTCTTTCTAGAGGTAGTGAAATTTTAAACCAAACTAACAGCAAAATGATGGTGAGTTTTGACTTGAGAGTTTTGAAATACTCCTCCAAGTTCATGGCCTTGGCCTGATTTGTAATCGGTAGCTCAATGAGCCGAGACAACAAACTCAACTACAAACACAACAAGTGCTAAGACAATTAAACATGAAAAAGATCCAAAACATGGAAAAACACTAAGATGGAAACATATATTGGTAGCTAAAGCACCGGAGAGAGTAATAGGAAGTCAATATTGAAGGGTTCCTTAAGTTGACAAGGTTAGGGAGATTTTAAAAGTAATAAAATGGCTGGGACTTATTGGTTTTTAAATGCGATGGCCGTAATCAACAGGACAATGAAGCAAAAAATATAAGGAAGATAGTAGCAGGATGAAAGTAGAGAAATATGGAATACAAGCAAGAACAGGAGCACAATTAATCAGTTGCTGGATGCACTAGTCAAATGTATTGAGCATAATATAGACTAGAAGAGAATATGTCAAATAGATTTTCTAGTTTTCACATACAATCAGATCAATCAACAAATGATGCAAGAAAGAGACTGCTATAAGTCAAAACACAAGTTTGATTACGTGAGTGAATATTTCATATCTCATACTCATGTAAGATAATCACCCGAAGCAGGGGCTACAAAATGCCAATAACCTAATGAAATCGCTTGCTTTATATCATCTTCCAAATGATCAGAGACAGAGATGCACATAATACACAGGAAGCGCCCTTGGCAAGAACAAGCAGTCAATTTTCATATATCAGAATGTTGACACTGTGTAAGAAAATAAATAAAAAAATAGGTTGACTTACATGTTTTCTTGAACAGCCTCTTGGTCTGTTTGGATAAATTAGAATATCAAAATTAACTTTCAAATGCTCCAATCACTAACAGTGCACGGCAATAGCAAGATAAATCTCGATGAACCTTTCTGCTCTCAATTGTCCAAAAGAATCACCAGATGCACCGAAAATTCTCCTGCGAATCACAGCTTCCTTAATAACCAAAACCATATGGCATATTTCTATCACATTCCCAATTAGCATGATTCATCTTCTTGCCAGAAATGTCCAGCAGATGAAAAACTTTTGAATAATCATGGTAGGAAAACAATTCACAACATATGAAAGCCAACAACCTTTACAATCAATCTTTATCGGAATCACTTATTTACATGAGCATCCTCTGCATCGACAACATCAACAGCATCATCCTCCTCATAACTAAAATCAGAAGCTACATCACTACCCAGGTCCAAATTCACACAACCCTCTTTCACTTCCTCCCCTTCCTGACAACCCTTTCCAGTCTCAAAATCATTCCCGAGATACTCTCTTCCAATGCCTTCCATCTCTTCATCTCTTCTATCCCTCCTATAACTTACCAATTCTCTATCGATCTTAGCCTTCCGCGGACTAAACAGCACCAACTCACCCAACTTCCTCCTTGCCAAATACAAATCATTCGGCTCGATCAATTCCCCTCTCTTATAACATTCCCTAAGGAAAACCGTGTGCAACTTCCCATGATTCCCTCGTGTCGAAACATAAAATATCCCTTGATGCTGAAGGCAAAATTCCTTCAACTTATTAGGCAAATTCATAGCCAATCTAAAATGAGCAATTCTCTCCAAAGTAATCTTCTTCTCAACAGTCAAAGACAACAATTCATGAATAGTGGCAACTGCTCTCTTCTCCATCCGTTTCTGAGCCTCGATAGAGCGCAAATCATAACCAGTAATATCCTCATAAGGGGACCAATAAGGAGTTCTCTGCCATTTCCAAACAGCAATCCTGTAGTACTTGCCAATCTTAAACCCAGGTGGGAAATTAATAACAAATGAAAACCTTATGTCCTCAGCATCCATTCCTTTCTCTCTATACTCTCTTTCCCTTACTTTCTCTATTGCACAAACAGCTAAATTAGGGTCTCTATCAACAATTTCAATGTACTTATTCCTTGTATCTCTACCATCTATTAACCTAAAATACTGCGGATTTTTAAGAACTACAGAGTACTCAAAATCATCAGGCAATCCGAATTCTGACCTGGCAATTCTTACATGCTCCAAACGGATCCGACCGGTATTGGACATCATGATCAATTTCCTTAAGCGGGTGATAGCGTCTTGTATTTGGGCAATTAGGGCTTCCTTTTCTAGTTGCATTTGAAGAAGAGCTTTACGTGTTAGACGGCAATAGAGCACGCGTTGAACAGGATGCTCAAAAACTTCAAAAATGTGAGGGGATTTAAGTATAAAAGCGCCAGCTTCGTATTGTTTGAAGCCTAAACGGCGAGCGAGCGTCTCGAGGCGAGAGATAGTGATTGTGTGATTGGATTGTGAGAGAATTAGGGATTGAAATTTGAGGACTTTGCGCGTCTTTTTCTCGACTTCCATGTAGTTGTCGTAGCCGTGGTCGCGTACTCGTTGCTGTTTTTTGGGAATTGAAGTTGATTGAGACATTGACTTTGCGAACGTCAACGTCAGGTTGTTGTAGATTAACATTGGATTGATTGATTTTAAGGTTTTGGTGTTGGATTTTAGGAGATTGAGAGAAATGAAGAATACCATTTTTTATTTTAATTTCCAGAGGGTTAGGGTTGTTTGACAACAGATTGCAAATTTGAGCGCTTAAGCTACACAACAACGGACAGCTGCAGTGCTTAATAGGCTTGGCCTGGGCCTTGCCCCATAAACATGGTGCATATATATAGGCTAGCTTTTGAAGCTGTTGTAGGTGGTGTGTCCTGTTCACCTAAAAAATTGTGGCCTAGACCAGATTCTTTGTAATTTAGAAAAACCAATTGGACTTTAATAAACACAAGTTAATTGTAATTATAATCAGTAATTATATAACTAATTAATTAATAATTTTAATTTTTTATTATTCTTTTCATTTTTTTATTAGTGATTGGATTCACACATGAACCTTACTTATTAAATATTATATTTACGTTTGGTAAAAATAATCAAACATGGTACATACAACCTTACTTTTACTAGAGTTTCTTGTTATAGCTGAATTTTCTAATTAAGATGCAGATAATGGTAAAGCTAAGTGGAGATGAACAAAGAATAACTGAAAGCCTGAAGAAACCTTTACCAAAAAAATATCCAAAGTCTTAAGTTTAAAAAAAAAGAAAAAAGAAAGAAAGACAACCTAAAAGGTTTAGTAAAAAGAGTTGGGCACCCCATCACTACTCCATTCGTCTTCATCTTTCACTTGTTTGTTTCCTATGTAAGAATAAGATTTTGATTAAAAAGAAAAACATATGCCAGGCAGCCCAAGTGAGCACCACCAAAAAGGGTCCCACCAAGTCAATACCCGAACCACCTCTAACCATCACCAAGCTGCTGCATGAGGTTCGTTCTTGACTTGGAACGCCTATATCTTCATTCCGTCTCGGGCTCTTCCTCTATCTTCACCAAGCATTTCACTTCTATCTGCTATACCTTTCTTTCTTTCTTCATACTATGTCCAAAATCCAAAATGCCCAAAAATAAACTAAAAACCATTAATTATTATTAGTATTAGTTACGCATCTCTTTCAGTTCAGCTATGTTAGTTGAAGTGCTGCTTTGATCCTTTGGATTGTGCAAGATATGAGATTGTTTACTGTCTCTACTGATTCCACTGTCAGTTTGGCTGTTGGAAGATTATTCACCAAAATTTGGAATCCAACCGTGAGGATACAACACCCTCCATCACCATCTCTTTTGACCAGTGTCCCATTGCAGAAATCTGGAGCGGATGAAGAATCATCTGGAATAATCACAAATCCAGATGGAAGTAGAGCCACATAGGTAGAGTCCCCACCATTCATCACCACACGCATTGATGGTATGTCCACTGGTGCATATACTACTAGAGAACTAGCTGCATCATGCCATGTTTCTTGCAATATTAGCACGCTGCTCTCATTTGCATTTGGACTTGGACTAACAGCCTGCAAATTCAATTCAATTCAATTCACATGAAAAATAATGGTTGGATTAGATAATTAATTAAATTGCTGTTTATTCTAGTCATCAGGACCAGTACTCACGGTTGATCGTAGAAGAGAAACACAGTTGACTCGGTTGTGACCCTTGGAAACGTGGACCATCTCTTGCAACAGCCCGCCGTGAGATAAAATGTCCCACTCGCACCTCGACCGTTCATCCCGTAGGAAATCAAATAGCCTTCGCCTCATAATTGGCAACCAAACTGAAGTCGCAGCACTCAACACAATGCCAGGCGGCTCACCAGGGTCATTAATATTCTTTCGGCTCAAAATCCTCACATCTTCACCTACGTTTCCAACTTCAAGCTTATCCCACTTGCGTAGTGAAGATGCACAAACCCCCGAACAGAAATTCTCCACCATCCGTTGTGCCAGCTTTATCATGCTTCTCTTACCACTAGCATTCATCACTGGAGCACGAAAATCAGTCTGAATTTAGGCATGGCCAAAAACAAATTTCATCGTAGATAATGAATGAGCGAAAAAAAAAAAAAAAGTGCAAGACCTGTTTGATCTTCACCAGAAACGGTGGGAGACATGAGCATTGCTATACACTCACAGTACCTTTGTAGGGTTGCAGTCCACCTCTGAGCACCAAAGCCCCTACCAGAACTAAACACGGACTGATAGAGTTGATGAACTGAACCCTCATCATACTCTGAATGTTCTAACCACGTAACCTGCATAAGACTAGAATTACAATGCTACCAGAAACACAAACATACATGTGTATCATATTAAGATGCCACATACACATAGCTTGGAAAGGCTGCAATTATGAACTTACTGAGCCTCAACTGAATTCAACCAAAGAGTATTCCAAAGGACATTTCAGCAGCTAGCTTTTAAAATCTTCATTTTAACCTGATTTTCTTTGCACCATGAATCTCCCAGTTAGCCTCCAATGAAGTTTCTCATGATTACTTCAATTTGGTTCTGCTTAATTGGAGACATTATCTAAACTACCATATACTTCACTATCAAAATAGCGGTCCAAATACAGTACGTACACAAATCATCCTCTTGGGTTATCTAATTCCCCATGCTGATTTAATTATTCTACTAACACATTTTATTATTATATACAGTCAGCAAAATCCGGTGCACAAGTCAAGGACCTACCAAAGTTCGTTCCTGAAAAGGGGAACTTTTAAAAAATTCTAAAGCTCGCAACCAATTTTGACATTAGTAAAAAGATCAGGCCCCATTCATAAATCAGCACCTAATCACCTATATAATATATGGAAATCTACGTGCTAATCACAGTAGAAAATAATATATTGGAGCGTTAGCGAGAGATTTTAACTACTAACCAATATCAAGAGAAACTATAAATCAAAAGAATGGACTCAAGAGTCAAGACACATGATTCTGACACAATGACATGCACAGTAAATATATAAAGATCTAGGTCCTCTAATAGGACAAACAAAGTCAACTCTACTACCACTCGAGCAGTTTTAGCAAAGTTAATTTATACTTGATTTATATGAGAATTCTTAATGCTATAATTTAAAAGGAAGATTTTTATGAGCTTGGGGCCACGTAAAAGATTACAATATAAAGCCTGGATCCAGGTCATATCACCTCGTGTATAATAAACAAATTACCATTAGAATCAGAGAAGATAAGGAATAGAAAC
>CANYLF012423133.1:0-12060 GCA_948193215.1 Bocquillonia castaneifolia
TTGATTAAAAATTAGTGTCCATAATTCTTTATTTCATTAACCATGAGTGATAGTAAATTTGATTCTTTTATGAGACGATTTGAATTATGGATAAGTAGCCAACCCTTAGGATTAGGGTTTCGTCCAAACCTTGAGTTAACCCTTTGGAGATTGACTTTGTTGACTTTGACCGTTGACCACATGGTTGACTTTGACTTTGACTTGTTGACTTTTTGGACTTTGTAGAATTAAGCTTATTAGATTGCTAATAACCTTATTGTCTTCAAATCATTGTCATCACCACTCAAAATATGCTCCATAGTCATTGATCCATTGCTTCATACCTTGGTTCACATTATAAGCGTAATTCTACTAGTAGAAGAAAGCAAATTACCTTTCCATGAAGCCAGCCTCCTCTGAAAATTACAAAACATTGGGTCCCATATCTTTAGAAATCTTGTAGAAGATGAAAGAGGAAGTCCAAGATACCTCATCGGTAACTCCTCTATCTGACAACCTAAAATGTTAAAAGCTATCAAAATATCAGAAGGTTACATATTAATCCCTGACACCTTACTTTTTGAATTGTTAATCTTTAACCCTGAGATAGCTTCAAAACATCTCAAGACCCTTAAAAGAATATCCAACATCTCCAGATCATATCGAATAAAAAGTAGAGTATCATCTGCAAACTGCAATAACTGAATAGTGTTATTCGCTTCCCCTAGTTCAACACCTTTGAAGAACCCAAGATTCGCAGCATTAGATAATAAACGTTTTTAGCCCTTCCACTACTAACACAAAAAGACAAGGAGACAAAGGATCTCCATGTCGTACACCTATATGCATAGAAAAAGATCTGTTAGGGCACCATTAACAAGTACAAATACCTTTGAAGATTCAAGCATATTCATAATCCAAGAAATCTAAAGACTATCGAAGTTCATCCTTTCTAAAACTGTATACAAGTAAGACTAAGGAATACTAAAATAATCAGTGATTGTAAAATGTTATTCTAATCACAAGTAAAAATTTTTGAAATTTGATTTTATTCATAATCTAATTATTGTGTGTGTGTGCACGTGCACATTAAATTTTTTTTAGTACTTTCACAATCTCAATGCAAAATAAATTTATTATTATATTTAAAAAAACTAAAACCATGAAAATGTAGGAATAGAGAAACGTATTATTCACAAAAAGAAGGTAGGAATAGATGAATATATTATTCACAAACCATGATGAAGATTATATAGTCCATTCTAGCTTTCTTGTCAAATTGCAATAACTATTCATATGCATGAACAAATTTAAAAGTTCAATAGCTAAGAGTAAACTACTATAAAAAAAAACACACAAAGTTGTTATTAGAAAAACAAATACAAACTCGTTTATATTGGAAATGATATTTATATCTAATAAATTAATAACCAAGGCCATTCCATTTACTCCATAAAATATTTACATGCAAATTTGCACTATCAATCTTCAAATTAAACTTGCATGAAAGGTTTATAACCATAGCACGTGCAATTGAATATATGACTACTATTGGTTTAATATATATATATATATATATGTGTGTGTGTGTGTGTGTGTGTGTGTGTGTGTGTGTGTGTGTGTGTGCGTGTGTGTGTATAATTACCGATAGTAGAAAGTATATATGTGGACGGGAGCTGTGTCACAGCCCTGAATTATGGGCTAAACACCAAGTTGATCCAAGTATTTAACGACCCCGAGCTGGAACCATTCAAGGTAGGGATTGTATAACAGAGCAAGGGAGTTGCCACCTGAACTCGTAGGTTAGGACCATACTTTTCCACGTTTTAAGACGACGGATTCCTTAAAGGATACTAAACATAATAACCCAGAGATCTGAGCTCAACATAAGCCATTCCTTTAGTTATGGACGATACCTTAATGTTTATGCTAGCATCATACTATCCCCTAACAACCAACAGTATAAATAAGGAAAGCAGTAACCCCTAATAACATGCCAGAAAGTGATAAATCACATATCCATGATGATAATAAATATGATCAAACACATGCAATATGCATACACCTTTAAGAATGGAGGTAAAGGAGAATAGAAACCGTTTAGCGTCCTAAAGAATGGAGGTAAAGAATAATAGAAATCTTCTAAGGCGATCTAGTTAATTTCTAACCTAGCCTTTTTAAGTTACTTTTAATGATCCTAAGTCTAAGACATGCATTGGAGTTTATTTTAGCTATTAATTTACCGAATAATAATTATTTTTCATTATTTTAGTTATTTAACCATTTTCATACAAAATAAGGAAACAAGCAGCGTTTGACTAATATGGAAACCCTAACTCATACTTCTAATAACCACAGAGAAGCGAAAGCATTCTAAATTAGGTTTAGGGATACAAACAGTGGGTGAAGCATGCCTAATTGCATTTTGGGCCTTCTAGAATCATCGAACAGGGCTGAAACCATCAAAACTCATCAGACTGGGCTTAGGAAGCATTTAGGCGCCTCTAAGCAGAGGTGTAAACCTTGCCTAGAGGCAGGCACCTCAATCCAATGTTGTGTGCCTCAAGGGAGTGTTGTGCGCCTCTTCTGGCACCCATAACGTGATGAACAATATCTGAAGTTAATTAGACCTACAAATTCAATTCAAAATGATTCCAAGCACAAATAAAATTTCTAAAGCACGAGATTACATTATCACATCAAGAAAAATCCTAAATCTAGGAAGAAGAACGCGTTCTTGAAGTTTCTAGATGAGCATAGCTCTTCTTAGAAGCGTGCACCCCAAGGAAGTGGTGTGCTCCTCAAGCTAGAGGCACACAAGCCTGGCTTGAGGTGCACATCTCTTCCCTGAGGTGCATGCCTCTTGGATAGGGTGCCGACCTCAATTCCAACTTGTTCGACCGATTTTGTAATGCTTTTGGTGTGTTTCTAATTCCAACTTGTTCGATCGATTTTGTGGTGCTTTTGGCGTGTTTCTAATTCCAATTTGTGATGCTTTTGGTCTGTTTCTAAGCCCTGTACCTCATTGAATCACAGTCTGAACTTTGAATTGAGGCCCAAAATATCAGAAGTTGGCTCAGAGGCTTGTTCTAAGATCAAAATCACGTTGAAATCAATCAAAACCATTTTGAGAACAATCATAACTTTAAAATCCACATCAAAACCTTTAGAAGTCCTTTTGAAAACATTTTTAGAAGTTTTTTGGCATTCAAACGATGTATCATGAGTAACAAAGTTACTCTCTAATCATCATCTAGGCTTCCAGCACTCCTATCCTACTTGCATCCAAAAATTAGGTATCTATAATTTGGCCGCACGTTGTCGAGGTTTAGTAATAATCAATATGGATAAAGTGCCATAAAGCTAAAACACCTAAAGATGTAAATGACGAATGACATATAAGTGATTCTATGGAATGCAAGAGAAAGGATATCGCCCTAAAAGTGGATAGCCATAGCCGGATTCTGAATAGCCATCCCTGTGGATAGCCGTCACCGGTCTTGGATAGTCATCCCTGTGGATAGTTGTCATCGGGTTTTGGATAGTCATCCCAGTGTTAGATAGCCATCACCAGTTCACCATGTAGGATATACCTAAAGGACAACAGGTGTACAAACCTATTACGAGGAGGGGTGGAAGTGAATCACTGGGTAGGTTATACCTAGAGGACAATAGGTGTAAACACCTAAAGATGGATCACCAGACAAGGGTATTTTCCAGAGGACAATAGGCATACCAACCTGTTGCAAGGGATATAAGGTAAACTAGTTCAAGCGTAGGAATATTAATCCTTGTGCCAGGTGGCTTCCGGCCCAACATGCCATCATCAGAAGGTCTGGTTTAAGCATAGGAATACTAATTCTTGTGCCAGGTGGCTTCCTGCATTATAGGCCTTCAGCAAGGGGTCTAGTTCAAGCGTAGGAATATTAATCCTTGCGCTAGATTCACTAGCCAAGCTGGTTGACTAGAGGATAGTAGACATCACACCATAGGGTATGGCGATGAATACTACAAGGGCTGGTTCAAATGTAGGAATATTAGTTAACACGTCAAATCGAGTCTAGTGCCAAGCACCGTTAGCTAGGAAAAGAGAATAAATTGGTTCAAACGTAGGAATATTAATCCACACACCAGATTGCATTGGGTGCCAAGCACCATTATCTAGGAAAAGGATAAACTGGAAATGAATATGACAATGAATATGTTGGATAGAACTGGGTAGTTATGAAAATGACTGATGGGTAACTAGAAAATGATAATTGGGTGTCAGAAAAATGGTGACTAGTTTTGGTAGGATAATGGGGACTGGACTCACTTGGAAAAGGGTGATTGGACTTACATGGAAAAGGGTGACTGGACTTACTAGGGAAAGATGACTAGACTCACTTAGAAAGGGTAAGTAGACTTACTGAGGTTGCAATGAAATATATGATGTGATAACATGTTAAGACAAAATAACAAAATATATGACAGGTAAAGTTATGAATGAATGAAACATAGATATGATGAAGATAATGATAGAATATGGCATGATATAGAAATAAGGAAATGAAAAATGGAAGATAAAGTATAGATGTTACTTGATGGGATCAGTCCTACGCTTATATTATGAGCTTCCTCTTTTATTCTATTCTTTAGCAGGACTCACCGGGGAGGAGAAATGAACTGGTGTGTCTGTTTTTTAAAACTAAACTAGGGAAAATGAAGGTTTCACTGATGACTTACTGGGGAAAATAAAAGGGTTTCACTGGGGAAAATGATGGTTTAAATTCTCACTAGGGAATTGATTGGGGAATTATTCGTCTGAAGGGGTTTCATCTACTGAGACTACTATTTTCTAGTATTCTGATGATGGCTTAAGGATCAATGCTGATGGTTCAAGGTTCTCTCAGGTTTCAGGCTGGTTCCGAAAAAGGAAATTTTTCACTCATCGGTCGATTATTTTAGGCAATGTTAGATAGGTTTTGGGGACATGGTTGTCATTTTAAATTTTTCAAGCTTATATAAGGGTTTCACCTCTTTGTCTTTCATTCATTCTCCCTACACAAACACTTGCACATGAGCACTATTATCAGAAAATTGAATAGTGTCGATTTGAGCAATGGCCTCCTCCAGTGCATCCAGTCATTTAGTGACACTTCCCTGGGATGAGTACATCTTTTCAATAGATCCAGATTATGAGGTTGAGAGGTAAAATTGTCTTGGATTTGAGTTCAAGGCAGAGATCACACCTCTGGCTAGTCTGGATACCCATTCAAGCAACTTTCTCTATTTCTGAGGTTAGTAGAACACTCCCATCGTCTCCTTTTTTTTTTTCTTTTAACCATTGATTTTTCCCTTTAGATGCAGATCTGGGCCCCTGAGATCAATTTCATTAATGGATTCTCCCCTATCAACAGAGAAGCATTTTCATTGCTAGCTAGGTGGCCTCATAATAGGCTTCCTATTCAATCATCTAGCTTGGGTTTTTAAAGAAAGAGTCTAAACAACTTGTGGCCTGAACTGGTAAGAAAGTAAATTCATTAGTACTTAAAATCAGGGTTAGAAATCTCACCTAGGTTTAAGTTTTTGTAGATCCATATATCTTGGCTAGGTCGCACTGACGACCATCTTGAGTATGTTTCCAGTTCAAGAAAGATAGCACATATGCGAATCTTACTGAGGGGGCCTCGTCTCCGAGTTTGGTACCTTGGGGAGAGAGTATTGAGCTGTTTCTCAGATGGCGGGCATTTTTCTCCTATGGCCCTGCCTGGTTCTATCCTGTGGGCATATATGCTTGATGGTACAGCTCTTGAGATTGCTTTGGCTGGGCAGCCAGCTCGGGATTTCATACTCCGGTCTACCTCTTATGATTCATATTGTGCCTTTCATTTAATATGGTAAGGTTCTTCCAGAGCTCTACTATTTTGCCCCCAGCTTCTAGTTTTGACATTGTTTTTACTTCACATGGTGTCACTATTGATCCTTCACTGAGGTGGTTAATTCGGAGGAGGGTTGTCAAGGAGGATGAACCCTCGAGACCTTTTCTTGAGGCTAGTTACTCATCATGGCGGAATCGTTTAGTCCATGTTCCTTCTGTTGAGGCCAGCTCTTCTTATTCCTTATTGGGGAATATCACCAGATTCTCACTGGACTCAGTGACATACCAGTCCCTGACTGGTATAGTAGATCATAGGTTCAGCTACTCAAGTAGACCTTTCCTGGATTTTAATCCCGATGCTACTCATGTAAGTGATTATCCTTCATCTATCTATTAAAGATTGTTGGGGAATTCTCCTCTAAACTTGTAATTCCTTTCCAAATTTTGGTCAGCGAGGCAAAGAGAATTGCTGCCATGTTACCGGATTGCCGGCTGCACACTGTTCATGCAGGGGACATATGGAGGGATGCCTACAAAGTAAGCATTTCATACTATCTTTCTTTATTTCCAACATTGGTATAGATTCTAACAATCTCTTTTATGTTTATTCATGAGCAAATGAGTGAATTAGATTAGTATATGTGCCAGAGGGGTTAGTAAGAGCGTCAGCAACATTAGTTCGAGGCATGGTATTCTCAAAATCATGGTACTAGTTCTTCCCTTGGTGGTGCTAGTAGTAGTGGTGCTCGAAGGAGTGATGCCAGCGAGTCAACTTCTCATTCCAGCCATCGTAAGAGTTGATTGATCTGTTATCTAACACTTAGAACATTGTTAGTAGTATATGCATGCGATGCATTATGGTACGTTATGAATATGTAACTATGGATAATGATTATATCTAACAAGGATGATGATCATGAATGCTTACGTATGACTTATTAATTTTTATGACCTAAATAAAGAATGATGTTTATGACTTATTTCTATATGTATGCTTGATATATATGCATGGAATCCTTAAAAATCATGGAAAATTGCTTGGACTATGAAAAATATGCCAGTACAGTACAGAATCGAGGCGAATGAGTGAACTAGAGTTGTGCAACTCATGCTAGAGGCATATGCCTCCAGGTTGAGCCGCACGGCTCTTTGCTGAGGCGTGTGCTTTACACATTAGTATGCATTTACCTTGATATTTTTTAGGATTTTGTTTTCTTTTCAGACTAGGTATTGACCCCTATAAAAACCTTGAATGACCTTGTAGCCTCCACACACATTGGAAAGCCGCTTTTCTCTGAAAATATGAATGAAAATTCTCTCAAGTCTCTATGGGTTCTTTTGAAGACTCTGAAGGGGAATGATTGGTATTCTTCAGTTAGTAGCTCTAGATCCAGACTTTCTTCATGCAACTATCAGTTTTTAGTATCCCAAAGATCACATCTTTCATTTCAACAACTAGGAAATATGCCTCCTGCTTAAGGAATTTACTACCATCATAGGTAAAGGTGCTATAGGTCCCATTACTTTACCTCGTCTTTCTATTGATTTCCCAGGCTTATTGGTTCCATTATTTGACATGACTGGTTGGGAAATTTTAAGATACTCCAAAGATCACAGATTGAACTTGTTGGCACTGATAGAAGTTCTGAGCAAAAGGCCATTGAGAGATGCTACTTAGGGAAGATTACTTAGCTTTTGCCTTTATGCCCAATTTCTATTGGTGCCTACTGATGGAGATTATGATGTATAGATAGCCTGCATCATTGATCAGGTGGAGCAGGGAGCCAATCCTTTCCTGTGATCTTAGTAGAGACTATCAACGGTCTAAAGGCTACTCATGAATCTAGAAAATTGTCTGGAAACCTGCTTTTTCTTCAGGTAAGTTATATTCCTTATTTAGCTTAGTTATACTCCCAATACCATGTTGGCTGACCCAATAAAATTACATAAATATGGCCTCAAGAGAAAATGACATTATTGCCTTAGAGCATCCTTTATCCTATAAGACACGCCAACTATTATCGAGGAAGGCTCTAGTTTCTACAAAGGAACTTGGTAACGCTACAGAAATGACCGCAGACATATGGAGATCTTTCATTTCCAAGCTCATAGATGAGGATATTACTTGGTTTTGTGCATGGTGGAGACTTAATCATTTTACTATCAAGCTCTATGGCGGCTGTGTGCCCATCCTGAGCCTACACAGGGCCACTTTCTATGCTTGTTCTAGGTTATGCCACCAATATGGCTTTGGATAGACTATTCTGAGTTTTCCTCCTCATTTTGGCTCAGGATCTCACAGTGTTGCTTTATTGGCTAAGAATGCTACAGAATGGGTGAATAGAAAGGTAGAAAGGGATTTGATGTATGACGGGGATATGGATACAATGGATGAATAGAAGGCTTGGGTGATATTACAGAAGACAGAGATGGGTGCTTTCGAGAAACATAAGAGGGTTGATAAACTAATTGAAGGGGAGAAGAAGAAAAGAAAAGAAAACTATAATAGGTCTCATAACTGTTTCACATGCACTTGATTGATGTATTTTACCTTTTAGGCTTTATGCAATGTCATTGATCAAGTCATAAACAAGTTTTGATATGAACTCTAATAAAAATCTTACGCATTTAATAATTTCACAAAAGAGTACTTTAATAATGGCAACTATTGTCAATCATCCCTTTCAGGTTATATGACTAACTATTTTTACACTCTCCTTTTATCTGGACAGCCCTTTCGGGTTTTCCCCCTAGCGGGCGGGATTATTACATCTTTTTTTTATTTTTTCCTAATTTTTGCCTGGATAGCCCTTTCGGGTTTTCTCCCCAAGGGGATTTATTTTTTTATTTTTATTTTTATTTTTCTATAGATAGTATTTCTTCAGCTTGTCTAGGTTGATGGGCTCAATGAACTCGTTGTCTTCCAAGTCAGATAGCTTCACAACACCCTTTGGCAGAATCTTCTTGACCAGATATGGGCCCTTCTAGTCAGGCTTAAATTTACCCCATGGATCAAAAGGAATGGACCTAGCCTACTTCAGAACTAAGTCTGCTTCTCTAGTGGGCCTAGGCTTGACTCCTTTGTTGAAAGCTCTTCCGATCCGTTGTTGATAGATTTGAGTGTGGTATAGAACTTACTTTCTTTTCTCCTCAAGGGATATCAACTATTGGTATCTAGCTTCAGCCTATTGGGTTTTTCAAATCTCAACTTCAAATATAACTTTAAGTGATCTAATATGCATCTCCACTGATAAGATAGCTTCATCCCCAAACACCAAAGAGTAGGGCGTCATTCCAGTGGCACTTCTCACAGTTGTGTTATATCCGATAAGAACATAGGGTAATTTGGATGCTCAGTCCTTGTAAGTCTTCACCATCTTAGACAACATTTTCCTGATGGTTTTATTCGCTGCTTATACCGCCTCATTGGCTTATGGTCTTTTATGGAGATAACCTATGATGCTAAATCCCCTTTTCTTAGAATAACTTAGTTATTGCCCCCTAGAACTGTACCGCATTATAAGAAACTATGTGGTGTGACAACCCAAATCTATGAATCAACCTTTGATTAATAAACTTTGCCATATTCTGGGTTGTCACTGTTGGTAAGGACACTACTTCAACATATCTCGAGAAGTATTCAACTGCCACTATGATGTATTTGCATCCATTTGACGCTTATGGCCTTATCTCTCCAATGATATCTATCCCCTAGGCTGAAAATGGCCAAGGTGAAGACAGGTTGTGTAATTTAGATAGTGACAAATGGATCTTGTCTCCATGTAACTAACATTCGTGGCATTTTCTAACAAAGTTAAGACAGTCTCGGTCAATGGAATCCCAATAGTATCCCAGTCTCTGAATCTTTTGTGAAAGTATGTAACCATTCATATGAGGTCCAAAAGTTCCAGCATGCACTTCTTTCATCACATCCGCTCATTCCTCTTTAGTGAGGCATCTAAGCATGAGTCCTATGAATGCTCCTCTATAGAGGGCGCCATCATGACTTATGTAATTTCTAGACAGCATTCTCAGACCATCCTTTTGTTTCCCAGTTGCCTCTGGGGGTATTCTCTCTTGCCAATGAACTTCTGTACATTATAATACTAAGGCTTCTCAATCGGCCCATACACCATCATCACTCTTTCTCCCTCGTAATAAGGCATTTTGGTTCTGATTGTCACTAAAGTTTTCATGGTAACACCTTTAGGACTGTCCCACATTGATGTAAGAGTTGCTAGAGCATCCGCCATCTAGTTTTCTTCTTTAGGTAAATGCAAGAAAGAACATTTTTTGGAATTTGGCTACCACTGCCTGTAGGTACTCAGTATAAAGTTTCAACTTCTCATCCCTAACTTCCCATTCCTCCGTGGCTTTATTTATTATCATCATTGAATCCCCAAATACTGTTATTTCCATCGCACCCGTTGTAACTACAGCTTCTAGCCTAAAGATACAGGCTTCATACTCCGCCATATTATTTATGGCCCAAAAGTCAAGTCATCTAGCCAATGGTATGTTTCCTCCCTCTAGAGTAATCAAGACTGTACCAATTTTGACTCCTTTATTGTTCAAAACTTTGTCAAAGTACAATCTCCATCCTCATACTTTGATTAGGTTCAAGTTTTCATCTGGGAAGTCGAACTCCCAAGAGTCTTTTTCCTCTTTTGGATTTGATGCTAGGAATTCAGCCACTGCTCTCCCCTTGATCACTTTCTTAGTCACATACTAGATGTCAAACTCAGCGAAGAGGACCAGCCATTTAGCCAATTTGCCAATTAGTATCGGTACTATGAATAAATGTCTCAGAGGATCCACTTTTGCTACTTCCTTGACTTGGTACGACTGGAAATAGTGCCGAAGTTTCCTGGTTGCCCAGATCACGGCTAAGCATGTTTTTTCTACCAAGCCATATTTGGATTCATCAGGCAGCAACTTCTTGGTCAAATAGTACACCGCGTGCTCTACTCCGCTCTCATCTGATTGGGCCATCATGGCACCAATTGCTTCATCTTCTAATGTTAGGTATAGTATTAAGGGCCTTCCTACCTTTAGTGGAAGAAGGATCGGTGGAGGCATTAAATACTTTTTTATTACTTGGAAGGCCTCCTAGCATTGTTTGTTCTACTCTTTTGGTTGATTTCTTCTTACTAGCTTTAAGATCAGTTCGTAGATGGTTTTCAGTTTTGAGATAAACAGACTGATGTACTAGAGAGTTCCAAGGAAACCTCTGATTTCTTTTCTATTTTTGGTTCCAACATTTCTTGAATTACTTTGACTTTGTCTAAATCCACTTCTATTCCTTTCTGGCTGACTACATATACCAACAACTTTCCGGATGTGACATCAAAAACGCACTTATTCGGACTTAGCCTCAGATTGTACCTCTTAACTCTAGCAAGGAACCTATCTAGAGCCTCGAAATGTTCTTCTCTGGTGGCTGACTTCACCATTATATCATCTACATATACCTATACTTCCTTATGCATCATGTCAAGAAAAAGGGTGGTAGCCATTCTCTGATAAGTTGCCCCTGCATTCTTCAAACCAAACGGCATCACCTTGTAGAAGTATACCCCCCATTCAATGATGAAGGTAGTATTCATCTTGTTAATCAAAGCCATCACGATCTGATTATACCCAGTAAACCCATCCATGAAGGAGTACATGGCGCTTGTAGCTGCATTGTCTACTAGAACATCCATGTGAGGCAATAAAAAGTCATCTTTTGGCGAAGCCTTATTTGAAATGACCAAGAGAGGGGTGAATTGGTGTAGAATAGAAAATAAAAAAATTGCTTTGAATAATGAACAAGAATTTATAGCGGTTCAGTCCCAACTTGACCTACGTCCACTTCTCCCAAAAACACTCTTTGGGGTTCCACTAACCACAAATAGAAAATAATGGAGATTTCAATGCTATTTCCAACCTTTACAATGTGAGATTTACAAGGCTATCTCACTACCTTTACAATGAAGATTTCTAAGTTTATCTTCAACCTTTACAAATGAATTTTTGACGGCTAACTCACAAACCTAACTCAAGTGTTTTTATGGCTTACACTCAAAACCCAAAAACCTAAGTGTTTTCAAGGTACACACTTAAACCTTTTCTTGTGTTTTAGTATCTCTCACACAATACAAAAACAAAGTGAAAATTATAAGAAGAAGAATGAAGGTTTTTTCTCACAATTACAACATAAACTCTCAAATAACTTATGA
>CANYLF012424010.1:0-11371 GCA_948193215.1 Bocquillonia castaneifolia
ATTTTATTTTTTAATAAAAATTTCTATTGGAATAAAATAATTGTTAAAAAATTATTAGATATATTTTATTAATGAAACACATTAAAATGATATTTCCTCTATTTATTATTTATTTACCTCATTTTAATGGTTTTTTCATAATTCACAACGATTTAGTCTGTTTTTTATACACTGCGACCGATACTAAAACGATACACGATTGCTAGTCATTTTTTAAAATTCACGATAGCGATCAGCGATTCAGTCCGAGAC
The DNA here is from genome assembly GCA_948193215.1 of Bocquillonia castaneifolia. NCBI lineage: Eukaryota > Viridiplantae > Streptophyta > Magnoliopsida > Malpighiales > Euphorbiaceae > Bocquillonia > Bocquillonia castaneifolia. The sequence goes on from CANYLF012424010.1 coordinate 253, forward strand.
AGTCCAATTTAGGCCGATACCAATACGATAGCCGTTATCGATATTTAAAACCCTGCTCTCCCCACTCAATAACCACCCAGGTTTTAGTTCCCACTACTAATCAAACTCCTCGACATATCCTCAAATTCCAAGACTCCCACCCCTACCATTGGGAACTCCTCCAATCACACTAGATCCACCGGCAACCTTCATGCCACAACTGGTTCCCCCAGCTCCATTAAGGCCTCCTGGAACAGATTTCAATGTTCCTTATTTACTTCCTCCACCTGCCTATCACCCAGGCCTTACATTCGTTCTGAATCAAGGAATTCTCATTCCCTGACCTAATAATGACATTCCTCCTCTATTGGGAGTGCCAGCTCAAACTTCTATGCCCACACTTCAAGGGCACCATGAATATGTTCCTCAATTCGTTCCCCCTCCTACACCTCAAGGAAATAATTTTGATGGTGGAAGGAAGGAAGGGGGGAACGACCTGGATGATGCATACTCCCATCCTACTAACACAAGGGGAAGGGAGGGAAGTAGCATGATCAGTGCAGCTGATGTAGCCAAAATTTTTGATGAAACATGTCGGAAGTTTGATGACAAAATCCAAGATATTAAAGGTTGGATAGAAACAATGGATAAACAACCCAAAAAGAAAACTAAGAAGAAAACACAGAAATTCGCCCCCTTTGTCTTTGAGATCAAGGAGAAAGCGCCTAAAAGGGGAAACGAGCAAATAGAACGGGAAATTGCACAAAGGGTGGAGCAGGAGGAGGATGAAAAGGAAAAATAGTAAAACAAGTTAGAGAAGTCATTGGTAAAATGGGCATGCAAGATTTCAATCCCGAGTTCAATTTAAAGAATGAGTCGCCTTTGGCTCAACACATTCTAGATAAACCTCTACCCAAAGGATTTAAGTTTCCTACACTAGACGTTTATTCGAGAAGCTCCGATCCTGCAAGCCACGTTTACAAATTCCAGACATCTATGAGTGTCCAAACTAATGAGGACTACATATGGTGCAAATTTTTCCCTACCACCGTACAGGGGAACGCCGTTGATTGGCAAACACTACCCCCTCACTCTATACGCTCCTTTAGGCAACTCGTCACCGCTTTTAGGCAGAGATTTGCAGCTTCCATCCAACAAAGAAAGGTGTCAGTAGACTTATTCTCCACCAAACAGAGGGAAGGTGAACCATTAAGAAAATTTATAGAGCTGTTCAACTATGAGATTGCCAAGATTGAAGATCTGAATCAAGGTGTAGCTTGCTCTGCTATGCTCCATGGCACAACAATTGAAGAATTCAGAAGAGAACTGTTAGCCAAAGCTCCTAATAATATGGAGGCTCTGATGGCACTCACGAATATGGCCGTAAGAGTAGATGATGGTCAGCATTACCTGAAGAAAATGAAATAATATAAAAGGGAACTTTCCCCAAGAGGAGATAGGCGATCTCCTAAAAAAAATAGAAACTCAAGCAGTAGTAATGGGTCTAAGAGTTCCAATCTCCCCAAATACACACCACTTAATACACACCCCTTAATACATCTAGAGAGCAAATCCTTATGCATATTAAAAATAATAGGGAGAGGGTCGAATGGCCAAGGAGGATGAGTTCTTACAAAGCTGAGAGAAGGGACAATGGCAAGTACTACCAATTTCACAAAGATGTGGGCCATGATACAGAGCAATGCAATCACTTGAAAAAAGAGATTGAAAAACTCATTTAAGCTGGGTCTTAGGTGATTTGTCAAAAGAGACAATCATGAAAAACCTGCCTATGATAGAGAGGATAGAAGACATGATAGGGAGCCAGAAAGGCAGAACAACAGGCAAGAAGAAAGGCCTAGAAATCAAAGAGGTGATAAAGGGGAATACAGAAGTAATGACAGAAGAGAAGAAAGGAGGTGAGACCACAGAGATGAAGAAAATAGTGATGAGGCCGAGGGCGATAGAAAAGCTAGAGGAGGACCTGTCAAACACATATATGTGATTGCAGGGGGAATCATTGGAGGTGATAGTTCTACTAAGAGAAAAAGGTCAGCCAAGTCCATCTATTCTATCAATTCAAAGGCAGTCCCAGCATAACAAATTGGAACAATCCAAATTTTAGCAGTAGATAAAGGGACAACCATAACCCCCCACAAAGATGCTTTAGTAATCAAAGCTCTAATTCATAATTGCATGGTCCATAACATAATAGTGGACACGGGGAGTTCAGTGAATCTCCTCATTATGAAAGTATTTGACAAAATGGGATTAGACTAGGCCAAGCTGTCCCCTGTCAACACTCCCCTAGTGGGCCTTAGAGGCAAATCAACCACAATAGTAGGTTCGATTAAGCTGGACGTAGAATTGGGCGAAGGAGACATAACCAAGGCACTACAAGCAGAATTTATGGTAGTTGATATTTCCTTCGTATACAATACTATCATTGGGTGACCTATTCTCAATGAAACATGTGCTAGCATTTGCATACGATATTTGCTCTTAAAGATCACTATCTCAAAAGGAGAGGCGATAATAAAAGGCAACCAGAGGCAAGTAGGGATCGCCTATTATCAGGCACTAAAAGGAGTGTTCTCAACCATTGTCATAGAAGAGAATATCAAACCAAAAGAAAATAAAGCCGAACTTGTGGGGACCATTCGAAACAAAGCCCTAGGGTTAGGCAAAGAAATAAAAGTTTGAGAGATGGACCTAGGGATTCTACAAGAAACGTTACAAACACTATCAGAATTCTAGGATACTTTTGCCTGGACGGAGGATGAGCTAACAGTGGTTAGTAGAGAAGTCATGGTCCACAAGCTAAACATCGATCCAGCAATCACCCCCATTGTACAAAAGAAAAGGAAACATAGCTGGCCTAAACAGATCACCATAGGCAAAGAAATTAATAAGCTAATTAAGACAGGCATAATCAGGGAAGTCTAATACCCTGAATGGCTAGCGAATGTAGTAATGGTAAAGAAGCCTAATGGTTCATACTAGATATGTGTGAACTTTACTGATCTGAATAAGGCATGTCCAAAGGATAGCTATCCACTACCACAAATTGATCAATTGGTAGACTCCACTACAGGCCATCAGTTATATTCACTAGTGGATACAAAATCTGGATACCACCAGATACCAATTCATAAACCAGATGAAGCTAAAACTGCCTTCACTACTCATGAAGGCACATATTGCTACACTAAAATGCCCTTTGGCTTAAAGAATGCAGGAGCCACCTTTCAAAGGATGGTCAATAAGATGTTCAAAGGCAATATAGGCAGAAACGTAGAGATCTATGTTGATTATATGATCATCAAATCAAGGCAAGCAGAGGAGCATCCTAAAGACTTAAGAGAAGTCTTGGAAATTCTCACAAGATTCAACCTTAAGTTAAACCTAGAAAAGTGTGTCTTTGGGGTTAAGTCAGGCAAGTTCCAAGGTTTCATGGTGTCTTAAAGAGGGATCGAGGCTAACCCAGACAAGATCTAGGTGATCATCAACATGGAACCACCCAATGGCACACGGTTCGCTTCCCCACATTCAAGAACTTTTGCGAAGCTTTTCAAGTTGAGCAAAAATTTTCCTCAGTTCATCATCCTCAGACTAAAGGACAAGTTGAGTCAGCTAACAGGATCATTCTTCAAGGACTCAAGAAAAGGTTAGAGCAAGAAAAAACCAGCTGGGTAGATCATCTATTCAATGTCCTATGGTCCTATAGAATAACTCCAGGAGATCCTACAGGAGAAACCCCATTCGCCCTATGTTATGGGTCAGAGGCAGTGGTCCCAAAAGAAATTGGGGAAAGGAACTTTAGAACTGAGGAACTTACACCCTTAATGAGCAAGAGCTTTAGGTAAATTTAGACCTATTGCCAGAAAGGCAAGAACAGGCATATCTAAGAATGATGGCATGCCAACTAAAAATGGCACGGTTTCATAATAGGCGAGTCCGAGAAAGAAAATTTGAAGAATGAGAGCTGGTCCTTAGAAAGAGTGAAGTATCCACATAAGAAACTGGCAAGCTACATGCTAATTGGGAAGGTCCCTATCAAATAGCCAAAGTCATTGGCAAAGGTGCTTACAAGCTTAAAACACTTGCAGGGGAAGAAATCCCCAGATCATGGAACTTAGAACATCTCAAGAAATTCCACCGCTAAAAAAGACCTTACAGCGGCTATGGCGAGTCAATATCCCTCAAAGAAGCTGGGACAACAAAACCTCTAATAGCAACTGAGGTACCTACCTATTTTTATTTAAGTTTTTCTTTCCTTTAATTTAAATAAACAAGCAGATGTAAGGCGAAGGGGAGCCTAATTCAAATCCCCCAGAAGTTCAATAAAGTTGTCATTTGCTAAATCTAGCTTGATACAACTTAAAAAGACCTTTCATGATAAAGGCAAAATATGGCAAGCTCCTGCACACAGGTGACTTATAGCCAAAACATCACAATAAGACCTCTCATGAGGAGGCAAAATAAATCCCATTGGGAAAATAAAAAGACCTTAAAAACTAAGGCATATATACCACAAAGAACTTTCATGATAAAGGCAGTTATCAATTTCAGTTGATCCCTTATTAAGGGGCTACCTAATAAGACCTCCAAGGTTAGGGTACAGTCAATCTCATGAGAAATAAAAATCCTTATATGCTAAGGCAAACACATAAAGAGCTATATTCAAGACCTTTCACAATAAAGGTAGTTATTATTTAAGGCAACCTCTTAAAAATCAATGCTACTAAAACCCCTAATGTAGGGGCACTATTAATGAAGAAGAAAAAGGCCTTAAAAAGCTACGGCAAACAAAGACCTTGGGTTACCTAAAGGCAATATGTTTAACTATGGCGATCTTTAATGCATAATAAAAGCATAAGAAAGTTCGACAGAAATAAAGGCGAGTGGGCAAACATCCATTATATAAATTACAGAAAAAGATAAGGCGATTGAAGAAGCAACAATTATATTAAACAGAAAAGCTATTTTAATATTTTACAAAAGAAAATATAAAATTGTTCTACAAGATAAGAAAATAATTACAAGGATGATCACTCATCCATATCATCTTCATCAGGGAAGATGGTGTTCATGAACGTGAAGTCGGAGCTAGGAAATTGATGCTGTGCAGTCTCACGAAGCTTTGCCCGATATTTGATGAGGGTTCCACCAACGGATTGCCTTAGAAGGGCGCTTTCATCCTCAAGTTGAGTAACTTTGGCCTGTAAAGGCTCAGTACTCACCTTCAAGTCGGTGTTCTCCTTCTCCTACTGGTTTGCCCTCTCTGTTAATGATTGCAATTGGGCTTCAAGATCTGCTTTTTCCTTGTTGCACTTCTATTTGATGCGCTTTGTTTTATCCTGCTCCTTCTTCAGCTCAGCATTCGCCCCAACAACCGCCTTATCCACTATGGCCTGAACCTGAGCTTGCACATCTTTCACTGCTCTCTTGTGAGCTGAATGCTTTGCCTGATATTTATATTTCATGGTTCAAACCAGGTTCAGTGTCTGAAAAAGAATGCATGAGAAAAAGTTCACAAACTAGAATATAAATGAGAAAAGAAAAAGATACAGTATATGAAAAAGATACTTACTGAAAGCATGTTTTTCTGAACTTGTAAGGTGAGCGAGTTGTAAGTTCGCCTTGAAAGACCTTCCATGTCAGCCGGAAGGCCTATTTCCCTGCTGATCAGGGTGGCAACTCGGTTATCTTTGATGGTGGGATTCCCCAACTCGTCTACCTATCCCTGGGCGTTGGCGCTCACATCAGTAAGCTCACCCTCAGAGCCAGAGGACCTATCGTTAATGGTCTCTAATAACTGAGAGCGAATCTTTTTTCCTGCAGCTGCTGCCTTTATTCCCACCTTCACCGATCTTTTTATCTTTTTGCTCACCTCAGAGGGTTGCCTCTGAGATACTTCAGGCACAGTACCCTCTGCAGATGGAGTGGGCTCAGCAGCAGTAGTTGTATCAGCTCTTGGGGGAGGGGCAATAGATGGGTTCACCTCCATAGCTCCCGCTCTTGCTTCAGCCATCATAGCAGCAAAATTGAATCTTAGAATCTATACAGAAATAAATAAAATGAATATAAGTAAAAGGAAGGAAAGTATAAATACCATTGGAAGGTGAGTGGCTGGGTTCGCCAGCTTCAGCCCTTATGTCAGCTTCTTCTTCAGAATCTTCACCCGATTCATCCACTAGCCTGGGGTCAAAAGGTCTGGTTTTGGGTATGTACTCCTCCCCATAGAGGTGTTTTTGGATAAGGGTTTCAAGGTGAACTTTGGACGGTTCGCGTAAATATTGGGTGACCTCCACTGAGGCACGGTCTAAGGTCCTCACTCATTTAGGTTTTATAAGTGCTGTAGCCCAGTTGTTTGGAATCTTACCCCACCCAGAATCACAAGTTACTATATAAAAGTTGTCCCTCCACCCTTTTAAATGATTCTTGAGACCTTCAAATCTTTTCTTAATCGCTTGAAAGGTGATGTACTCAGAAGTTCCTACTCTCTCCATGACGCTATATGTGTTAAGGAAAATTTTGGGGGTCAGGGTAAAGCCTTTTGGTTGGCATAAAATTGAAGTGGCAGTGAAAAGTTCATAGGCGATGGGGTGAAGGCGAGATAAGGGACACTGAATGTTTTCTAATATTTTTTGAAGAGAGGGATCCAAAGGGAACTTAAGTCCACTCTCCATAGACTCTTTATAAACTATATGTTCATTTGCAGACAAGGTTGGTTGGTGAAGCTGCCCTCCTTGGGTAGTCTTACTGAGTAACCCTCTAGGAGACCGCCAAACCTAGTTTTAAACAAATCTAGCTCATCCTCATTTTGTTTGGCGAGGTGAAGATCTACGGTATCCTTAGGCTGTTTGCGGGCCATATGCTTAATTTTGAAGCCGGGAGGAGGAAATGGTTTAGGGACAACTTCTATGGTATTATTACTAGCGCTGGAGAACTCGGTATCACTTTCTGAAGGGTTATAAGGTTTATTGTCCAAAAGTAAAAATTGGCGAACTATCTTTAAAGGTTTAGGGTTTACAGTACTTAAGGCATTTTGAGGAGTTGAGGTATTAGCCTAAGGGTTTGGTCTTGGGCGATTAGGTTGGTTCACATCATCAGATGAGTCAAAAAAAATAGAGAAGACTATAGGTCTAGCTTGGGGGTTAATGTGGAAGACAAAGAGGTTGATATGTAAAAAGGTGGAATCACCATGAACAGCTTAAGTCCTACCCAGGTAAAGTCCCAAACAATTATCTGAATATAGATGACTAATAGTTATCGGAACAACCACAATAAAGCCATAAATGCATTTTCAGGCAAAGTTAAGGGCATTTGACCAATTGTTTATCAATAAATACACATTAAGGGTAGACTCAAACAACATATTTAGGGGTAAATCTTACTCCAAATCATCAAATCCATAGAGATATCAAAACTCAGAGGACATAAATACACATTCCAATGATTTAAAATGTTCAATTGAAATAAACAGTATCAAAAAAGGAAAACTTACTGTGATTGATGAGGCGTTTCGACAAGCTCTATAAATGGCTTGGCGGTACGAGTAGAAACGTTGTTGGTAAAAGGAGATAAAGGTGGCCGGAGCATTGGTTATTTAATAAAAATCATCTAAGCAGAGGAAGAAAAGATAGAGAGTCTCTGTTTTCTTTGCAACTATGAGAGAGAAACTGAAGGTGTTTGAAATGTTGAGGGTATAAATGAAGAGGGAAAGTGAACCATTTCGTCTAGGAAGCTGCACAGATGTGACTACTTAGTGGGACACGTTCCGTATTTATGGCAGTCTCTAGTACACTCTGACAATCACCTGGATAATAGTTGTCTTCTATGGGAGAAGTTTCTAAGCGGTTCGCCTTTGTTCAAATAGAGCATTATTGCAAGGTGCGCCAGAAAATGAAATCACTCTCAAGCTAAGTCTTTGACATTAGCACTGCTGGGGGGGACTTGTGATACGAATCACTCCTTTAAGCTCAAAAGGCCCAAGAGGCCCATTTCATGCTAAGCTCATGTTAGCCCATTATATGTCCTAACACGTTGAATCCTAAGTCAAGGGGGACTCTCTCATCATAAGGGGGATTCCTAATCCGACTCTAACTCACTACAGTAAAGGAGGACTCCAAAGCCTGCTAGGACAAGGATTCGAAGGCTTAAGGGGATTGTTCCTACCACTATATAAACCCCTGCCATTTAGGGTATCAGGTATCATTTTCTCATTCTAATACATTCATAGCTCTCAAGAGAATATCTCTAACTTGAGCATCAGAAACAGACCCCGGGGACCACCATATGTCTATCTTTTTGTGCAGGTTAGGCTAACTCCGGTGATCAGACAATCTCAAAGGAACCTCAGGCTCAGCTTCGTTCTTGGAGAAACGTCCTGAACGTTTCACTCCTAATGATAGATCAGTTAAGAAAATAAATTAGCTCATTAATTTATATAAAGTTTCATATAATTAATTATACTAAAAGGCATATTTCCAATAGATTAAGAACAAATATATAGATGTATACTTTCTCTAGAAACAACTTCTCAATGGTGGCATTAAGATTACCCTTCCAGCGCCTGTTGGCTTTCTTATTATTTCTCAACTGTACGCTCTGTAGCTTTTGTGTGCTCAAGTCTCCATTTGAGAAAACCCGCATATTGGGGCAATCCTTCACAACTACTTTAGTAAAAGAGGGGAAATTCAAGTTGTGTTTCAATGAACAAAAGCTAACAAGGCTTGACAAATATTTAAGTTCTAAGCTTTCTAATTTGGTAAAAGTGATGTACTATTTTAATTCATCCGCTTCGTCTAAAATAACTTCTACCAGCAAATCACATTTTTTTATACTCAATTCTGTGAGTTGTGATAAACTTTTGGCTGTCGAGGATGCCACTAGACTTACTAATCCACTGTATTTCTCTACCTCCAAAATCTTTAGGTTTTGAAAAGAAGTCAATCCTTCACATCTCCGGACTACAAGATGGTGAACCTAATGGGAGGCTTTCTTCCATAAATGCTTCAACTCAGGGAGATCAAGCAGACGATCCAAGGGAATCTAGAAGGTTAATAAAAAAGGTTAATAGAGGATGGATGGAACCGATTATCCAATACTTGGAAAATGGCATCCTACCAAACGATCCAAGGGAATCTAGAAGGTTAATAAAGAAAGCCGCTGAATATGCTTATAAAGAAGGGGAACTAAGAAAGAGGTCCAAAAGCCAACCTTGGCATAAATGCCTGAGTGAAACGGAAGCAGATTATGTTTTAAGAGAAATTCACGAAGGGATAGGAGCTGCCCATGAAGGGGCTAATGTGCTTGCCAGAAAGGTGATCCTAAGAGGATACTATTGGCCTACCATAAAAAGGGATGCTAAGAATCAGGTGTTCAAATGTGAGGAATGTCAATTTCACGCCAATATACACCACAAGCCAGCAGAAACACATGACTCCAATAGGGAGTGAATGGATATTCACCCAATGGGGGATGGACATCCTAGGACCATTCCCCATAGCCAAGGCACAGAAAAAATTCTTAATAGTGGTGATTGACCACTTTACTAAGTGGATCTAAGCAGAAGCAATCCCAACAATTACATCTCAAAGGGTCTAAGACTTCTTTTTCAAAGAAGTTATATGCAGGTTTGGGATACCCCACACTCTCATTACAGACAATAGCACACAGTTCGCCTCCCAATAATTTAGGAACTTTTGTGAGGCTTTTCAAATTGAGCAAAAGTTTTCCTCAGTTCATCATCCTCAGACTAATGGACAAGCCGAGTCAGCCAATAGGATCATTCTTCAAGGACTCAAGAAAAGGTTAGAGCAAGAAAAAACTAGTTGGGTGGATCATCTATTTAATGTTCTATGGTCCTATAGAACAACTCCAAGAGATCCCATAGGCGAAACCCCGTTCACCCTATGTTATGGATAAGAAGTGGTGGTCCCAGTAGAAATTGGGGAACGGAACTTCAGAACTGAAGAACTCACACCCATTAATGAGCAAGAGCAAAAACTAACACCCATCCTTATCTCTGCAAGAGTCTCCACATTTTTCTCCTCATCATTAGATCTCTCGAATGTGAAAAGCTCATCAAATTAACTACAAGCTAAAACAAGTGCTTCCACATTGTGGAATCTTTTAAGGAGATAATATGGAAAACTTAAAGTTGCATCATGAAAGCAAGTTAATCCAAGGGATTCGACTTTCTCAAAAAGATAATCTGAATATTGGCTCCGCTTTATCATCATAGCATCGTAGCTTGTCAATGTTAAACTCCTCAACTTGGAGACAATCTAGAAAGCAATATAAAGTTTTTGATTACATTCGGTATCGACTTATCATACACTGATAGAGAATAAGAAAATTTAAAAGCATACATTCGGTATCAACTTTTACTGTGGCACCTTTGATAATTGAGCATAATTCTACGATTATTAGAACAATTTAATAAAATACAAAAAGTAATTTAGCGAAGTTAATTATCTTCTATTTTTGGTGAAAGTTTGTATAATTTTCAAATTATAGGTGAGTTTGCAAATAGAAAATAATCTATTTTCTGAAAATTATTTTTTGAAAAGAACATTTTTTAGGAAAATGAATTATTTTTTAACTATTTGTTAGAATATCTCCAAACGGCTCTGTAAAAGTTGATTATTCTTTATCATATAGAGTTTATATAAAAATTCACATTCCAAAATAGATGCATTGCTTAATTAAAATAGATGCTAGGTATTGCGTAATTTAACTTAGATAATGCATAATAGTATAGTTTATAACCTGTTTTATGATTGAGCATATGGTTAGTTATCTAATTAAAGAAACTAAGCATACATCATGTTACCTTAATAGGTATGTCATAATCCTAAATGATTTTGAGGAATATTTCAAGAGCACAAACCTTTATGAAGGAGAAAAGTGGTGGTGGAATTTGAATCTCCTTTTGTGTCTCTTCCGAGTGCTTAGATTCAAAAGCAAAAGTCTCCTGCCTTCCACTGCAAACCACAAGCAATTCTTCTAATATTGGACATTCTAAGGTGTGAATTCCTGGATAGAAACACTGCAATTCTTTTACATTGTAAAGGGTGAAGGTCTTCAATTGCGGAAAAACAAACTGAGGAGTTGTTTTCTCTGCTTCCCG
>CANYLF012424485.1:0-10688 GCA_948193215.1 Bocquillonia castaneifolia
GGGGATAGCTCCAATTTGGTTTTGGTTCCGGGTCAATGGTTCAGAACATAGATGTTAAAGGGAGCGCCTCAGGTTAGAGGTGATCGAGGCGATGGGGCCATCGCCTCAAACACCCTAAGGCGGGCGACTTCTCAAAGGCGTTCGCCTTGCTTCTGAGGCGAGGCGAGGCGAGGCGAGGTTGAGGCGCGCCTTTGGGAATTTTTGTATTAATCCTATTATTTTTTAAAAATTAAATATGGGTAAATCTCAATCCTAGATTATATTGTTATAATATACGATCCCACCCACAATCCTATCACTATATTTAATAAAAAAACAAAAATAATCAGATTTAGAAAAAAAAGGGCAATCTCTCGATCTTTCTAATCTCATAAGGGGAAGAATGGTGGATCCACATGCGCATCAACTATAAGGAATAAGAATGTTGAAAAAGCTAAAGGATTTTCAACTTCTCGAAAGAGGGCCACTCCTTTAGTTCTTAGAGATGAAGAAGAAATAGAGATTGAAGATGAGGAAGAATTTGAAAGTGATCATGGAGAATTTAAAGAAGAAGAAGAAAAAGGAGAAAAAGATTTTATTGATCTTGATGATGATGATGATTAGTTGATTGTTTGATTAAGAATAATAATTTAAACTTCTAAAATTAGTTAATTAATGGAAGGAATGAGGATTTAGAATTATAATAGCCATCTTTAGTTTCCATGGAATTTAGAAAACATTTAAACTATTAAGTTCACCATTTCACTATGTGTGCATGGTTTTTCTATTTTACATTTAGAAACATTAATGCACACTTTATTCTATGAATTTTGCATGTTTTTATTATATAGTTAGTGCGATTTTTTTCGGCGCCTTTCTTCCAAAAGGCGTGTGCCTCGCCTCACTTCGTGCCTCGGGCAATAGTACCCCTTGGCGTCTCGGTGCGCCTCTCGCCTTTAATAACTATGGTTCAGAACTGGACCTCAATTGGTTTAAAATATCAATTTTGAATGAAATAAAATTAAAAATCTGGTTTGGAACCTATTTTTCATGTACTGGAATTAAACCTTAAGGGACAGTGGTTCTGGTTCCTGAACCGAAGGATGCTTCTGGTTCTGGTTGATGGAACTGCTGGTTTGGTTATGGTTCAAATCTGGCACTTGACCTGTCTAATATGGATAAATGACTTGGTTAGAATAAAAATGGCTATTTACAATATTCAAACAACAGCAATGCAACTATATGTCATTTTTGTTTTCTGCACATATCTTGCCTTAACAGGTTTAAAATAGCAAAGAATTTTTTTTCCATAGTATGGTCCATGTTGACAATTGCTTTGCAAAAACTCTACAATGGTTGACTTTCTTATTAGAATACATTGTCATTGGTTTCTCAGGTCAATCAGATGCATCATAAACAAAATTACCTAAATCCCGTATTCCTTCTGTTACTTTGCTTATCCAAACAACCTTGTTTGTGATTTTCTTTTTCATTGAGATCACCAGCTGTATAATTAAATTAATTATCATTATAATTTTTTCGTGCAGAGCAAGTGGTGATGATTTCAGTTGCATTTCTTGTAATTTTGTTCAGTGTACAGAAATTCGGAACAAGTAAAATGGGACTTTGTCTGGGCCCTGCTTTGCTCATATGGTTTTGTTCGCTTGCGGGAATTGGGATCTACAACCTTGTTACATATGACAGTAGAGTCTTGAGAGCATTTAATCCTGTTCACATCTATTTCTTTTTCAAGCGGAATTCTACTAAAGCTTGGCGTGCCCTTGGAGCTTGCCTGCTTTGTGCAACAGGTATACAGACTAATGCTAGGAATTTTAAGTTAGGGAAATGCTTTTTTTTTTTCCTATTTATTTTCTTTTTTGGGTAATTAAGGACACTGTTATACTTCCTCAGTTTCTCCAGTGGACCTTCCTTTTTATTTTTATCCTGAAAATTTATTTGTTTCATCCTGTTTTTTTGTGAACCAATATTCTCTGCTTTAACAGTGAATAATATTTGCTATGATTCAAGTCTAATAAATTTTTAAGCCCTTATAATCCAAGTGCATGATAATCATGCATGAAGCTTGTCTAGTGATCTCATAGTAGTGGTTGGTAGAGAATAATTGGATTTTTTGGACTTGAAAGGAATGAAGTGCAGCATTAGGAAGGAACCAATTGAATTTATCAGCAAGTTATACTGGTTTGCCCTGTTACCCCTCTTTTTAATGGATGTTAGCATTCAAAAGTAGTCTTGCTTACATGATGTGTAGAGCAGTGGTGTAGAGGGTTTGGAATGAGTTTCCATGTCTTTTGGACATTCTACAATGCAAGTGTCAAGAATTATGTGGCAGAGCTAGGAATTTTTCGATGTAGTAGTGAAAAATGATTTTGCAGCTATAGATATTTCAAGAAGAGCAGCCTTAAAGCTGGTGAAATGGAGAAGAATGAACCATATATTTAGGATCAACTGGTTTAGAAGTAAAAGCATAGTTGAGTTGAATATTCCAACTTGCCACTAATTCAAAGCCACCAAGAATACAGATCCTAGTTGGAGATGCTTGTAATAAACACTAAATGACTAGTTTTAACATTTATCTAGGTTTGCTTCCGTTGAAGGTTACTGAAGGTTGTGTACAAAAGCCTCAATTCAAGATTTTTATTCTCTTATTTCACTCTTTTCTTTCGTCCTCTTCAACTGAGCTTTGGCAGAAATGATTTTTGTTATTCTACATCCATAAGGGAGTGGAACCACCAACACCAATAATAGGGTGCCCATCCTCGTGTTCACAGCTGATTCTGAATCATTCAAAGTAGAATGATTCAAACATCCATTTAGAAGTGGAAATCTGATTGATGAATTCAAATACATTTTACATGCATTTCAGTTTATCTCTCTAAGAAAGCAAAGCGTTCCATCACCTACATCACAGCCCTTTCGTCTACCGGGGACTTCCACCAAATGGAACTGGGCAGTATTGTCATGGAGATGCCAGCCTGGCATACTTTGATCCTTCTTCCTTGCCTGTGCTTTCTGTCTATCCTTAATTTTATATTGAAGTACTCCTGCAATGAGGAGCTTTTTTACCCTCCTCCTTTGCATGTTATATGATTTCAAGTAAGCTTGGGTATATTTGACCTGGAAGGGATCTTACATAGACTATCCATGTGCACGTTAAATCTAAATTAGGGAGTTGTTGAGTACTGATTAGTTATCTTATTAAGAAATGGTATAGATTTTAAATTTGCTACCAAACTTTATATCTTTTCTCTCTCCTCTTGAAGGGTTTACCATTGCGCCTAGGCTCCTGTGCTCTGGTTGCTCACTCAAGCTGCTTACAAAGAAAATGATGATCAAATTTGATATCTTTCTTTTGGGTGGCACCCACCCTAATTGATCTTAGCTGTAAGTGCTTTGGGTGGAACAGGAACTAGTGGGGGCCTGAAAATAATCTCTTGCACCTCTTAATAACTATGATTGGAGTTTACTTGAACCAAGATATAGAGTAGGTATGAACTCATATGTTTGTGTTTTTAGCTTCAGAAATTAAGATTACTGAGCAGAACCATGATTTGTCTGAGCACAAGAAAACAACTGAAAGTACGTGGCAAATTAGCCATAACTGCCAAATAGCATATGTGCTCATTAACAGAATAAATTGCATGCAAAGTTTTGGCTTTTGGGAGTGGCTACCACCCTATCAATATGAACTGCCCTATGTTTTGCTTTTACGGGAAAATAATAAGTGTTGTCCTTACTACCATTACACAATTTAGTTTAATGGTTGGATGTTTTCAATCTGAGTGGCTGATATTAGGTACTAAGTTTCATGGTTGTCTGAAGAAAGGAACATAAAATCCTATATATGTGGGTAGGGCCTGATCTAAAATTTGTTTAGAGGCGTTTCTGGACAGGAAAGAGCCTGACATTTCATGCAAGTGTTTTTTATTTATCTAAGATGGCCTCTCTGTGTACAAGCAAATTATAAGCAAATAAATAGTTTCATGGAAGGTGATAGAAATGGTTTGTGAACCAGTATACTTGTATCTCTTGCTGCTGATGGGATGGTATATATGGGTTTTGTATTACCTTTCCTATTTTGATTGTTATTGATGGATGTTTTGTAGGTTCTGAGGCGATGTTTGCAGATCTTTGCTACTTTTCTGTCAGATCAATTCAGGTAAATCAAGAAACATAAATTTCCTGCATCAGATATCATGCAACCTCCATTTATGCCATAATGTCACACAGCACTCCTGGTATTCATGTTCTCATTGCCTACTTGCTACAATCCTGATTCATTTAATAGTGATCATTTGCAGCTTACTTTTGTATTGCTTGTTCTGCCTTGCCTCACGTTGGGTTATTTGGGTCAAGCTGCATACCTTATGGACCACCATAGTGAACCAATAGCTGTGCAAGTTTTTTTCTCATCAGTTCCAAGTAAGTGCGCCTTGTATCTATACAAATAAAGTCAATGCAATGAAGGGGATTATTTTGTGAACAGTACTAGGCATAGTTCTCGTGCATTCTTTTTATGCTCTTCTATATCTGAAAAAAGAAAGAGCAAATTACAGTTTCCTGCTTTAGGTTAGATCAAAATCACTATTAGGCCCTGATTATCTAAGAGTGCATTAAAATGCCCCACATTTCGTTTAGTTAATGGGAACACCTTCTGTCAAATATTCATTTTTATGCTATTCATGGTGATGAAAATGAATAAAATACCTATAAGAAGTGTTTAAATTTGCTTTATCTGGCAAAAAAAGGTCAGATGATTAAAAAAAAACTCTAAACTTTTATGACTTTGTTAATTTTATTTAGCCTAACCTATGATATTTGGTTGTATCTTTAGCTAATATAGGGAGGTAAGAAGCAAACTTTATGTCTAAGGGCGAGTCTAACAATACTCCTCATCCCACTCCTCAAACTATTATAAACAATACAATTTTTGCATAGTCTACTTTTTACTTCCTATTCAAATAAATATATTATATATTTATCTTGAAAATGTGATTGTTTTTTAGGGTGTGAATAGTTGCTCAATAAATTTGATAACGTACATCCAATTTTTCTCTAAAATAACTAGCTAAAACAGTTTTCAAGACACAATTTTAAAAAAACCTACTGTTCTACCAAAGGAAATAGAGAGCCTCCCAAGGAGGTTCTTAGACTTGCTCTAATACTTGTATAACTTGCCAGTATCCAAAATAAAATGCTATTTCTTTTTTGTTAAAAATTTATATCAAGGATTATAATGCTCTTAATTAGTTTTGCATTTTGTAAATTAAATAGGGTGTAAGAGATCAGTGGTTTTTAAAAGAGAAATAAAAATTATCATTTACATTTACTATAGCCATGGATAAGTGGGAAGATATGGCTGAATAAATCGACTAAAATTGCTATAAAATGTCAGTGTATGTTAAAGTTGCCAAAATTAAAGTTTGGATAAAAAAGAAATACACAGAAAGCTTTGGATGCTCTAGCGATTAGGAACAAAACAAAAAAAGTGCTAATGTTATCCATCTTTGTATTCAACCTTCTAAAGACTATTGGTTCATTTTGAGTCTGCCAGCAATTTTGCAGTCTTTGGACATATCTATAAAACATCCATTTAATCAAACTCAACAATACAAATTTTGTTAACAAGAATAATTGCATCAAAACCAACAAATTTAACAAAATCTATAAAAAAATTGAAAAAAAGCAAAAGAAAAAAAAGTTGAAGATTGATAAAATTTAAATAACGAAGCAAATTTGAGGGGATAATGTAACTAGAATAGTTCCTTTTTTGGATGTTGAAGGCATCACTGAAGCCCTTCCCCATTGGACTTCCCATGTGTTTTTTTTAATGATCTTGAGGTGCTTGATGTGGATAATTGGCAATAGCATCTGGGAAGAGAAATGGGTCTTGGATAACAGCAGCAATTATTACTTGCTTTCCTTTTTATCGGTGCAAGTGTAGTACATGTTGATGGCCTTCTATTTTGATTTTTCTTTTACCCAGCTTCTCTGTAAGATTCTTTCATATGAACTCAACAAATGTAAAAGGAGGGGAGGTGATAAAAGAAGAGAGGAGGGGGGTGGTACCTTCCTAAACCTGGTCTAACAAAAATTGAACTTAGTATTTTCCCCTTGTCAATGGACAAATCAGTTAGTTGTCACCTTTTCTGAATCTTTTGTTGCTTTTACTTTTATGGTAGTGGAAGAGTGTTCCTCTAAATTTTGTACAAGAATATAATGGGGATTTAGAATTATTTTTAAAAGCATTATATTCACACACACACACACATAAATCTTTAACAAAGTAAGGAACTAAAATCTAATGGAAGAGCTGTATGATGGAATCAAAAGGTAAAGAGTATTTTATTCAAATTCTTAATGTTTGAAGGTCTACTGATGATTTTGACCGAACCTTAATGGGGAAATTGTAATTCTCTTAAAAAATTGTCCTTGTTCATTTCCTGCATCACTTAGTTGAAGTAGACACTGTTCTTGCATTTTGCATTTTTTTTGTTTTTTGTCTTCTAAAACAATGATTTTCCTTCTGTGCCTGCAGGTGGTGCTTTCTGGCCTGTGTTGATAATCGCTAATGTGGCTGCACTAATTGCAAGTCGGGCAATGACAACAGCCACATTTTCATGTATAAAACAATCAACTGCACTCGGCTGTTTCCCCCGTCTTAAAATCATTCATACATCACGGAAATTCATGGGTCAGATATATATTCCTGTCATAAACTGGTTTCTGCTAGTAGTCTGCGTGGTGTTCGTATTGTCTATTCCAACCATTACTGAGATGGGAAATGCATACGGTAAATTTTTCCTTGGATTTGATTGATTTATTTGAAAATTTTTAGCAGTTCTTACTGATTGTCTTGATCCAATGATGTTGTGCTCCATTTCATTTCCTGCATTGATGAGAAACAAATGTAACTTAGAGGCTAAAAGAAACCTGGCATTGTATGAACAAATGGGATAGAGAAGTGTAGAAGCTTAGATACCCTATTATTATAACTCTGAACAACTCTGGATTGATTTGCCTTTGTGGCAGTATGGTTCGATGAAAACAAATGGGATTGGGAGGATACTTGTCTTCCATCTGTAGTTTTGATTGTCTAATAGAATTTCTTCTCTAATGTGCGAAAAAAAGAATTGTATGAAGTTTTAGTTATAATTTTACCAGTATACTACTATCTCAGAAAGCCGCAAAGTGCATCATGCAACTTCTGTATGTTTTTTTTACATTAAATTGAGGGCAAAGAGAATCTAGTGATTGTTAAGTTTTCAAATACTGAAACCGACTGCTTGGTATAAATTGGAAATAGTATTCATGAAGACTAGTCACCAAATTTTCATTTCTATATATGTGAAATTAAATGTTGTCATATTGATTGGTTATTACAGGAATTGCTGAGCTGGGGGTGATGATGATGACAACAATTTTAGTGACTATTGTCATGCTTCTTATATGGCAGATAAACATCATTATCGTTCTGAGTTTTGTAGTTATTTTCCTGGGGATGGAGTTGCTTTTTTTATCATCAGTTTTAGCACTTGTTGGGGATGGAAGTTGGATTATATTGGTTTTTGCCGCAATTATGTTCCTTATAATGTACATCTGGAATTATGGGAGCAAGCTGAAGTATGAAACTGAGGTCAAGCAAAAACTCTCCATGGATTTAATGCGGGATTTAGGTTCTAACCTTGGGACAATCAGAGCCCCGGGCATTGGCTTGCTTTATAATGAGCTGGTGAAGGGAATACCAGCAATTTTTGGCCATTTTCTGACCACACTCCCTGCAATCCATTCCATGGTCATTTTCGTGTGCATAAAGTACGTTCCAGTTCCAGTAGTGCCTCAAAATGAAAGGTTCCTTTTCCGGCGAGTCTGCCCTAAAGGTTACCACATTTTTCGTTGTATTGCCAGGTAAATTTTTCAGCTTTTGCAAGTTGGAAAATGACGTGATATGAAGTGTTGGAATTATGATATTTATGCTTATTTGTTTCTTGATGTCATGGCTGACTGGCTGAGCCACATTATGGAGCATCCATAATCCCTCCCCCAATCATCTCCTAGCTGAGCATAGGGACACAAATCAGCCAATTTCTGAAGCAGGCATTTCTGTGTTGGTATGAGTGAGATTTGGTTCGCCATATGTTGGGCCTTCAGCAGCAATTCTTGCTGGCACCTACAGAATGTGATATCCTTTATTTAATCCAAATGGGAAGTTATTTTCACAACCTTGTCTCACCAGAAACACATGGACCTTGAATAGAGTTTCCTGTTTCCCCAAATGACCTGGATTGCTAATTCTGTCTCATCAGTCACTCTTCCCCTCCATTTTAACTGCTGACTTCTTGAGTTGTCTTTAGTTCATTCATAAAAAACTGTATTAGGACTTGCCAGTGTTTTGGGTATCCAAAGAAGTTTTTTCATTGATCTACAAATGTGTGGCATATTTAGCTGTATTCAATTCGATTAAAATATGAAATTAATCAATTGACAGGTATGGCTACAAGGATGTCCGTAAAGAGAATCACCAGACATTTGAACAGCTTTTAATCGAGAGCCTTGAGAAGTTTATACGCCGAGAAGCTCAGGAACGGTCGTTGGAGAGTGATGGGGATGAGGATACAGATTCTGATGATGAGTCCTCTAGCACGAGGCTTCTAATAGCTCCCAATGGAAGTGTTTACTCACTTGGTGTGCCCCTTCTAGCCGAGTACAAGGATACAAATAAGCCTATTTCTGAAGCAAGTACCTCTGAAGAGGTGAATGCAGAGAGTTCTGCAGACCCAAACATGTCTGATGCAGAACAGAGCATCGAAAGGGAGCTGTCTTTCATTCGCAAGGCTAAAGAATCCGGGGTTGTTTATCTTCTCGGTCATGGAGATATCAGAGCAAGGAAGGATTCCTGGTTTATAAAGAAGTTGGTCATAAACTACTTCTATGCATTTCTGAGAAAGAACTGCAGAAGAGGGATTGCAAATTTGAGTGTTCCCCACTCGCATCTGATGCAGGTAGGCATGACATACATGGTTTGACAGTTGATTTTGATACCAAAATAAGGCGGAGTTGATTTACTTTTGACACCAAACCACCGCAATTTGGTGCATGCAACTGTTGGTGGCCTGATGAATTTACATGTGGGTTTTTCAATTTCTTGATGCGAGAGAGATATGCACATGTGACTGAGTTAATGCATGCAATGCATATGCCAGCTCCTCGAGAGTCTGGCCATTCTTAGGTGTCAAGTCAAGTCAACCTTCACAAACTCTAAATCAGCAAGTTTTGTAGTCTTGATCTTTGGGTTGCCTTTTATTATGTATTGATTTTTGTTGTTACAGATGCAAATTCCATCGGCCCATGTAATTAACATTTGAAAGTGATGTGAATGTGATTTATTGGTAAAGAAGTTCCATTTTAAAATGTCTTATTTTTTTTTAAAAAAAAACTTGCCAGTTTGATTGCCTAGTCTTTTTGGGCATTCATTCTGCTTCTGTCATCCCTATAGCCTAAGGGCATTTCAAATGATTAAACACACAGTAAAGTCATATGGTTCATAAAGATATAAACAATGGATCGCTCATATGCTGATAATATCTATCAAATATATTGGGTGCTTGAAACACAATATCCCAACCATTCCCTCTGGTGTAGTGGCATGCTCCACCTTTGTGGGTGCTCTTGCATGAGTTGCTCGGTTCGAGTAATTAATCAACTATAAGTAAATACTAATTAATGCTAAATTCTAGCCTGAGCTAGATGCGAAATTTATATCAATTATTAATATTTTATTTATACTCAATGCTAAAAGTTCTATAAAAAATTTCATCAATTGTTAGTAAATATCAACAAATTTTAAAACTCATAATATACTAGATGTCTAGATGCAAAAAAAAAAAAAAAATTGCTAAATAATAAAATTAACACTCTGATATTGGAGAGGCATATCAAATGTTGGGGACTGAAGAATTCCCATACACGATCAAGAAGGGTAAGAAGAGCAAGATTCTAAGAATACTCGATCAATCTTCAGACTAATAAAGTAAATCTTTGGCTATTGGTCCCTTAGGAATTAAGATCAATCCCAAAAACTGGAAAGAAGCTAGAAATGAAGCAACTCAAGACAGGAATAGCCAGGATTTGATGGTAGATGACGTGGCTTTATTTTCCCAAAGAAGTGAAACTCATTTAACAATCAGTTCACATGACAATTCAGAAACCATGAAAAATGTTATATGATGTCAATTGCCATGAAGAATGCCAATTATGAGACAATCTAACAGACCATTGAAATGCAGACAACCTAATCTATCGGATCAACGGAAAAAGCCGCTCTACTCGTATGGTTGAAAGGACTCAAAAATGTTTTTCTGGGGCCCTATTGGTACCGGATTCAAGGGAAGATAACAAGATTCCCTTGGAAAAAAAAGAAGAGTATATTCGAGGAGGAAATGAGAGAGATTTTGTTCCACCACAGAAAATTATTTGGTTCTCACATCCTTCTTTGATCTAAAAATTCTTTCTTTCGAATCCTTTATTCAATCGAAATATTCTAAAGCAAAAATAGGTAGGGAATTTTTAGGATGAAGTAATGCATTCGGTGTATATCAGGTAGGAATGGGTTCGCTTACCCAGCCTCTGGACTACGGAGGAACTACTGGGTTTGAAAGGGCTCTACCTTCTTTTGTCCCTATTTTACTAAG
>CANYLF012424849.1:0-12195 GCA_948193215.1 Bocquillonia castaneifolia
TTTCTAATGTCCACAACCTAACCAAAGGGACCACATTCCATTAACAACCATAAAAAAACATTATAATAATATAACCAGGTCCACCACCGCTTTTAACAAATATAACCAGATCCAACATCACCATTAACAAATATAAAAGACAAAAAAAAAGGTTACACAAACTTCAAGTCGGTGTCGGTGCTTACCTTTTTTGAGAGAGATGCAAGCAGGTCCACCACAAACTCCAACTTTCACTTTCAGTTAACAAGCTTTCTTTATTTCGTAAGCTTTCGCTTTCAAGTACAATGATGAAACTTTTAACTACAATATCGATGAGTTTCAAAGTTCCAAACTTCGATTAATGGTCTTCGAAGCTTTATCGGTGTTCAAATTTGCAAGCATCGATGACGAAGATGAAGAATGCGATCTCCATGTCTAGGGTTCGCTTTTGAAATTAAGGGTTTCTATCGACAGTTTCTCTTTTAATTCACTTGTGTTTTCTTTTTAATTTTTTAGTTGGGTTGGTTATGTGTAATGACGATTTTAACCTTAATGGCACTTCAAATTTACTGTCCACGTCAGATGGGAGATCATTTACGCGTGGCTTTTCCTTCAGCTTCCTTCAGTCATTACGTGTTGTAATAGCGCGTGCAACTCACGCAATTCTTCTCGTTAAAAATGTACTCAATGTGGGTGTAAATTAGAGTACAAGGGGCAAATGTCATCAAATTATAGTACATGGGGTAAATTGGAAATTGAAATGGAGTGTAGGGGGCAAAATATGTGTTTTTCCAATATTTTTAAATAAAATTATAATTCCTTTTTCTTAATTTTAATATATATACTTATTTGATGTATTTATTAATTGATTTTTTAAAAATAACTTAAAATACTATTAATTTTATCTAATTTATTTAAAAATTGATTTGAGCCTTGGAATAATTTGTGATAGATGATTAGATTATGGTTGGAAGTATTAGATGTGCATTTGTGAGTTAGTGAACATTTTGTGTTATATTTACAGGGAGGTTAGCCTATGCTATGGGGAGATGCTGTCGAAATTCAATAGAACCAAAAATCATAAATTGGATATATTTAATTATAATATATATGGTTCTAGGATTAAATGTTGAACAATTGGTGGGTGAGAATTAATGGACTAGTTCAGTTGCTTGATGTGGATTATTTGGTGAGTAACTTCTTTCTACTCAATCATGTATTGTATTAATTCTTGATAATCTATAAATGTCTTCTCTGTGAGTGATTTCTCTATTTACTTTGATCGTTTGTGTTGATCGCTCACTTTCATAATTGTTATTCATTGCTTATAAATTATTATTCAATTTTGAGCTATACAATCATTGATGATATTGTTGATTGATTCATATGCATAACCATGCATGCCAAGCATGTTGAAAGTCTATAAAATATTATAATATGATTTTTGAGGTATTATATGAGAGGAGACCGTATTATGTGAGTAATTGAGATAGTGGGTTGAAATATTATATTTATATTTGACTGATGAGATTTTGTGATGCTATTGTATAGCACTGGAAATATAATTTTTTTATTTTGATTTTTGGTGCTCAGTGAATGAGAGAGATAACTGTATTTGAGAAATGATGACTGGTATGTGCATTGTATCATAAATGATATTTAATTATATGTTTTTGATCAGTTGTGAATGAATGAATACACACACACACACATATATATATATGGAAATGGTTATGGTGAGATTATTGATTGGTTATGCAGTTGGATGAGCTGCCTGAGATTAAGAGCTCTCGCTGTTGGATATATGTGAAGATATGTATAATATTTAAATACTATAATCGATTGATCTAAAATATAAGTTTATATATGTTTAATACTTTAGCACATTACTGAAAATCGATATTAAATTTCTAGGTGTCAATCTAAATGGTTATTGATGGATTTTAGAATAAAAGAGAGACTGTTGTGGAGAATGAATTTTATGCATCTTCATATCATATGTATTCATATTGTTTATTTTTATTTCTTTCAGCATTTTTCTTGGCCCAACAGATATTGACCGTTCACCAATATTTGCAGGATTGATAGCTTTAAGGAAGTTAAGGATTAGAGCTCTGATTTGCTAGACACCAAGGTCCAGCGGTTTAGAAAAAGCTTATATATGGATATTGTTGTATTTAGAGATTTTGTATGAATTGTATAAAAGATATACGTATATTTATGGTTGAGATTGTCAAGATTAGACTTGCTACGGGTTTCAGTGGCTTATCGCTTACCCATTCCCTAGCGCCGGTCTGACCCGGGTTTGAGTCGTGACACTAATACTATCTGAGGCCAATACTTAAAACCACCAGATCCCTGTGGATGCGATACTCTTTTTTATACTACTTACGACTCGTGCGATTACGGTGTTGTCACAAGACAAATCCATCTTTTTTTTATAATCATTAATATTCTTACATTTTCTCTCTTCATATACTTTCTTTTTTGCTTTTATTAATGGAATCAAAAGGTCTTCCATGTCCTCTGGAAGCAATAAGAATTTCAACCAACTTTTTTGGTAAAAAATATTTGTCAATTTTGGCATGAAATTGATCTTATCATATATGTGTAGATTGGCAAAAGTCGCACGCTCATTTTTTTTCAATTTGCTTTATTTGTTTTGAGTCAAGCTTGTCTCAAATACATATAAGAACCAGTAAACAAAACATTGCGTAATAAAAATGACTTGCAACATGAGCTGGGTCATTGGATTTTGACTACAATTCAAAGCGGTTGAGGAGGATATCAAGCACCCATTTGTGAGTATAAGAGTAAGACTTGACCTGTAAAAGGATGGAGGATTTTAGAGGTAAGATTCTTGTGAATGAGGCACCAAAATCAAGTATTCTAGTGGGAGGATAAGAATGGAAGCGCTCCAACCAAGGAACCATCGTTAAATTAGAATAATAAAAATCAACAATGACATTATAGGTGGCATCCAATATGAGGTCAAAGGTAAAGATATATATATGAGGAATTGGCCATCGATGATAGTCACAATGAGAAGGGATGTTGATTCTAATAAAGAAACGTATTGACCATTGGTAAAGAAAAAGAGGATAAGGCTAATAAGAGTAGTGGGGCTGATGCTATGGATGGAGATGATGATGTAGTGTAATTAATGCCTAGTGGAAACATTGTGAAGGAAGAGGAATTGAGTGTTTATGATAATGGATTTTTTTTTCAGGTATTGCTTTGATGGGTTTTATTCTTTTGATCTTTTGTCATTCACGTGTTTTGTTCCTTTGATGATTATCATTCATATGGCTTACCACTCGACTAAACGATGTCAAGACAAACTGTTAAAAATGGACTTAATGTAACTGAAAATTCAAGTGCATGGTTAAATTCGATGAAATTCGAGTACATAGGTAAATTGAGAAAAACACTGAAGTGGCTGGACAAAATATGGGTTTTTGCTTATTATCAGTTAAGAAACTTGGCACTTCATTCACATATAGAGTTAAGCATTAGTTCCTTCTTCCCTAGGGTTGTGCAAAAACCGAACCGGACCGAATTGAATTGTAAAAAATAGTTCAGTTTATTTGGTTATTCGGTTTGGTTCGGTTTTGAATTTTGAAAATTATGGTTCTCAATTTTTGGTTCGGTTTCTTTGTTTGAAAAACTGAACCGACCGAAAAACCGAAGTTTATTTTTAAATAGTTTATTTATTTTAGATATGTTTTATATGTAATTTTATATTATATATGTATATTTTATACTTATAAATATGTTTTTGAATTTTTTTATAAATAACAAATATATAAAAGTATAATAAATTATTATAAATAAATATACAAAAATAAAAATATTAAAAATCTCAAACCGACCAAAGCAAACTGAATTTTTTGGTTAATTTGATTTTCAATTTTACCCCTAATTCTGTTTGGTTCGGTTCTAATTCACTTTCAACCGAAAACTCATCGGTTTTGATCCGGCTCGAACTGAACCAACCAATGTACACCCCTACTTGTAACTCTCACTCTCACTCACATTACCAAATTACCCCAACTCCACTAATGTCATTTCAACCCTACACTTTATTCTCATTCGACAATTACCCTTTACACTCCGCCCAAATAAAAAAAAAGAATGGGCTGTTTCGGAAGCCAGCCCATGAGAATTATATTAAAATGGGCTTAAGCTTAAATCCTGATCCACCACTACCATGATTAAAGCTGTTACGCTGAGATCTAAATCCAAGCCACACAAATTCCCATCTAACGCCTCGCAATTTAAAACCCAGAACGTGGCGCCATATTAACCGCTTACTTTAACTGCATTTCCCTCCTTCTAAACCCCTCCTACGTGCTTGAGCCCTCTTAATGCGATCACCAATTTCTCTGCCAAACCCATCTTCGACACTGAAAATGGCACCAACATCTTCTCTCATGTGGTTTCGAAAGGGTCTCAGAATCCACGACAACCCTGCTTTAGAACATGCCTCAAGAGGGTCTAATTTTCTTTACCCGGTTTTTGTCATTGATCCACATTACATGCACCCTGATCCGAATGCATTCTCTCCTGGGTCGTCTCTTGCTGGGATCAACCGTATCAGATTCTTGTTAGAGAGTCTTGTTGATCTCGATTCGACCCTCAACAAGCTTGGCTCTAGGCTGCTTATCTTGAAAGGAGAGCCCAGTCAGGTTCTGATTCGATGCTTGAAGCAAGTAAGAGCCCTTGGCTTTTTTAATGTTGTGCTATTTGTTTTACTGATTTGTGATTGTGATTGTTTAGTTGATGCTGTTGTTATTGTAGTGGGATGTGAAAAAGCTTTGCTTTGAGTATGATACTGATCCATATTATCAAGGTTTAGATGTTAAAGTAAAGGTATGTTCCAAATTTATTTTCTTTTAAGTAGTTAATTTTGTGCCTCTCTCATTGTTTGAGATAAATCATGTGCAAGAATTCAATTCAAAATTGCTATTCTGGCAGGATTTTATTTCTTGAACTTGAAAGAATTGAATTGTAGCAAAGAGAAATAGGTTTTCCAATCATGAGAATTATCTAAATAAAATTCAATTGAATTGTATATAATTGTACATTTGTACTTTTAGACTTGCCACACAAGGGTTTAGATGCTATTGTGTGCGAGGAATCTTATAATTATGTGTTTATTTTTT
This sequence comes from Bocquillonia castaneifolia, assembly GCA_948193215.1. NCBI lineage: Eukaryota > Viridiplantae > Streptophyta > Magnoliopsida > Malpighiales > Euphorbiaceae > Bocquillonia > Bocquillonia castaneifolia. The sequence continues at coordinate 5,145 of CANYLF012424849.1, forward strand.
TTTTGCAGGAGTATGCCTCTTCTGCTGGTATTGAAGTTTTCTCTCCAGTAAGCCACACCCTCTTCAATCCTGTGGAAATCATACAAAAGGTATAAAGGAAAAATAGTATTCTTAATATTAATTTTGTCTGTGTAAAATTTCAATTCTTGTTTGCTTATTTCAAGTTAAGGATGAATGGAAGTTTCTAGTTTCTAATCTGCTAATCTTGACTATTTTGATCTCTTGTCATTATGTTGAAAAAGAATGGAGGTAAGCCACCGTTGAGTTACCAATCATTTCTAAAGCTTGCCGGGACGCCCTCGTGGGCGGCATCTCCACTTTCAACTGTGATTTCCTCACTGCCTTCTGTTGGGGATGTTGGAAGCTGTGAGATTTCAGAAGTTCCAACATTGGAAGAACTTGGCTATGGAGATGTCAAACAAGTGTGAAGTTAATTAATTACCAATGTACTAATATCATTGTATAGATTCTTTTTTTCTTTTCTTGTGACTGCTGCTGATATGAGAAAATCTTTGCAGGATGAATGGACTCCCTTTAGAGGTGGTGAAACAGAAGCATTGAAGAGACTAAAAGACTCGCTCGCCAATAAGGTATGATTTTTGTTGTGCTGTGTAGGGAAAATTCTCTGCAGGATCTGACTCTGGCCATTTGCAGCTTACATTTTCTTCCTATTGCAGGAGTGGGTGGCAAATTTTGAGAAACCCAAAGGTGACCCATCTGCATATATAAAACCAGCAACCACTGTGCTATCACCATACTTGAAAGTGAGTTGTGAACAGAGTGATATGTACTGGTTTGGCTATTAATGCATCTTGAATTGCAATAGGAGGATCTATACTGTTTATTAGCATTTCTTTTAGTTGATGTGGCTATTAATGCATCTTGAATTGCAACAGAAGGATCTATACTGTTTGTTAGCATTTCTTTTAGTTGATGCAAGAATTGTCACAAGCACGCATGAAGTAGCTAACTGAAATTTACTGGTGTACTTATTGATTCTTTGTCATTCCTTGAATTTTCTTTCCTATTAATCTGTTTGGCAGTTCGGCTGTCTCTCTTCCAGGTACTTCTACCAATGTCTTCAAGACGTCTATAAAAATGTAAAGAAGCACACATCACCACCAGTCTCTCTTGTTGGCCAGGTCAGTTCTAACTCTATCGTCTTCATGACACTGCTTGCAAATATGAATACAGTCCTAAACTAAAATCTAGCTTCAAACCTTCGCAGTTGTTGTGGCGAGATTTCTTCTATACTGTGGCTTTTGGCACTCCTAACTTTGATCAGATGAAAGATAATAGAATATGCAAGCAGGTAACTACTAAATACAACAATCACTTGTGCACATTTTCTCAGACAATGTAAATACAAGTATTTTTTGTACACATTATCTTAGACTCTGCGTAATTTTCTTCCAAAGTCTTCATTCTTCTTTTGTGGACGAGAGTAGAAATTATTATTTTGATATCAGAGAAAATACATTCAGTAAACATGAGGTTTGTGACTAACTAAGATGGAAAGAGGAAGTGAGTAATAAACTAGCCTGCAGTTGTAATAATGTCTTAAAGGATATTTATATTGGCCAAGATTTTACCTTTCTGTTGTAAAGTATTTCCTCCCTTTTATTATTAACATTAGACCTCCTCCACCATTGATAAGAACATGGGAAATCCTAATCTATGCTCACTTTTCCTGCATTTCTAAATCGGTTCCTCATTCTTTCATGAAGCCTTGGTGAAATAACTTAGTTGTTAATTTAGATTCCTTGGAATGAAGACGATGAATTGCTAGCAGCATGGAGGAAAGGGAGAACAGGATACCCTTGGATTGATGCTATCATGGTGCAGGTCAGGGCACAGATGGTGCACTACCAATCACTTTTTTTTTTCATGATTCCAAGTTAATTTTTCTGTTGCTTCACATATTTAAATGGTGAGCTTATTTATTTTGAAGCTTGGTATATATTTGCTCTTGCAGCTTCTCAAATGGGGTTGGATGCACCATCTAGCACGACATTGTGTTGCGTGTTTTCTTACTCGTGGAGATCTGGTATTTGGCAAGCATATCAGTCTTTCTATTTTTTTTTTAAATTCTCTCACTTCACACTTGACATGAATTATCTTTGCTGATAGTTTGTGCATTGGGAGAAAGGGCGGGATGTTTTTGAGAGATTGTTGATCGACTCAGATTGGGCTATAAATAATGGAAACTGGCTCTGGCTATCATGTTCATCGTTCTTTTATCAGGTATGCTACATTTAGATGCTCCTAGTTTCACAATACTATTGCCAAATCATTCTTTTATATTTCTAAATTCAAATGCTGTTTGTTCTGACCAGTACAATCGCATCTACTCACCAATATCATTTGGGAAGAAGTATGATCCAAATGGTAATTATATAAGGCATTTTCTCCCTGTATTGAAAGGTAATTTTCGAGTTCTTCTAGTGTCATCTTCAATATTTGGACGATAATACTATTACATATACTTCGTTATATGTTATTCGTGAAATAAAACCAAAATGTTAATGCTCAGACATGCCAAAGGAGTATATCTATGAGCCATGGACAGCTCCACTAAGTGTTCAAACCAAGGCAAAATGCATAATTGGAAATGATTATCCAAAACCAGGTGACTTATTCTAGTCTACTTTCTACATTTTGTTCGTCTAGTTGATAAGAGTGACTATTGCTTATCGTATTTACTGAAGAGCAGAGTTGCATGTTTGTTTTAGTGGTAGCTCATGATTCTGCAAGCAAGGAATGCAAGAGAAAGCTGGCAGAGTCCTATGCACTAAACCAGAAATTGAATGGCAAAGTAAGCAATGAAGATTTGAAAAGTTTGAGAAAACTTGTAGAAGATCAAGATCAAGATGTAGAGCTCAAGAGTAAAAGGCAAAGACAACAGAAGAGTTGATGATCAACTTCTCTTATTATATGTTGCATTGGCATATTATCAGTCTTGGTTTTGATGGTTGATGCCATCTTTTGACTCATAAATGGACTAAAGTAAGTACTTGCAAGTAATTCAAGTGTGAACAATCTAACTTTAGATTCTTATCTGATTATGCTAATCATAAATATAGATCTAACTTTTGGGGTTATAAAGAGGCATGTTGAATTTGTTTTTCACTTTTATTTTGAGTTAACTCGTAAGTTTGTTTTAGCGGTAAATTAAAACTTGCTATGTGATGTAGTCTAACAATAAAAGTTACTGGGCTTATATGGATCCTTTAGAGATCTGTATTCGAATGAGAGCTCCCCTCGACCGCAGATATTCCAGATAGTTAATTATTAAAAAATAAATAAAAACTAATAGTTAATTATTAAAAAATAAATAAAAACTAAAAATCACATGTGATCTGAATTCTGAATAAATTTATCATTGTTACATGTGATTTTCAATACTTATTAAAATAAGTAGATTTAAATTTAAAAAATTTTCTATCTAATTAGGCATTAGAACATTACAATTGAAATTATGTGCCTGACGTTGAATTTTACGAGTCAAAAAAAAAGATAAAAAAAATAACAAATAAAGCACTTTTGATTTGAAAAGTAAACCTAAACCCTCAAAATTCACACGTGCGAAAAGAAAACGACACGTGCAAGGTCAATCCCCCACTCACTGGTACTGAGACACCAATCAAACCCCTCGGCCTTCTTTCTATTTCTTTGGCTTTTCCATTTTCATTTCTCGAAAACAAACTGAAGATTTAATTTAAAAGACAAAGACATAATTATAATCAGAGGGCGATCACTAAGAGAACACAAAATCTCTCTCTCTAGCCAAAACGACGACGATGTGGAGAAGATCAGTTTCTTCACAACTCAAAACCCTAGCAGCAGCCGCCGCCTCATCCTCTTCTCGCCGATCCACTTCTTCCGTCGCTCGATTCGCTTCTTCTAAGTGTTCTCTTATTTCTCCCTCGCCTTCCGCTTCTCTCTTCCACCGCTATTTCTCCGCCGAAGCAGGTCCTCTCTCAGATCTTCTCACTTTTTAAAAAAAAAATATATATTTTACTGTTCCTTGATCGCTGTCCTTTGTAATCGTTATATATAAATGTGTTGTTCGGTTAATCTTCAAATAGGATTGGAAATGGAAGGAGAATCCCTATGCTAGGAATTGTGGTTTATTTATTAGTCCCATATGTAGAAGGAATCAATCAATCATAGGGATTGGATTTGTTGTTTCTGCTGTAATGCGCCTGATGATTGATTTGGAATTTTATTTAATTTTATGTATTTGTTTGCTTTTTTTTTTTTCAGCTGATGGAGCTGTGAAGAAGAGGGTGGAGGATGTAATGCCTATAGCTACTGGACATGAGCGGGAGGAGCTCGAAGCTGAGCTTCGGGTATTTATTCTTTCTCTAATTGTGGCAGAATATAATGGAATAACGTAGATTAAATATGGATTGGCTACTGTTTTTTTCATTTGTCTATTTGTCAAATTGTGAATTTTTTTGGTTAAATTATTTGATGCTGTTGGTTAATTGAGGTTTTTTTTTTCCCTTTAAATAGGGAAAGGATATTCTTGAAATTAATCATCCTGTTGGACCATTCGGTACAAAGGTTAGTAGTTTGGTGGTGAATCTGCTGCTTCTTTTTGTTGTGCATTTTAGCTCTTCTAAATGTGCTTTTATATATGGTAATGGGTGCCTTGCAATCCTTTGGGAGATGATTTTTTGTTTAAATAGAGGGTCGTTCAAGTACAATTAACATAGAATAGAAGTAAAAGAAGGTTTCAGGATGTCTTTTCATATTTGACATGTAAAAGAAATACAATTGACATAGAATAGAAGTAAAAGAAGGTTTCAGGATGTAACTATTTTTTTCTTTTTTCTTTTTGTCAAAATTTTTTACCTTCTTAATGTTTTTGTTAGTTGTTACTTAATGTACTCCCTCCTTTTCAAAATAACAGTCGTTAAGGTTGTGGTATATGGATTAGAAAACTATTAATCAATCTAGATTTTTGGAAAAAGAAAAATTAAAATGACTAAGTTACCCTTTTGTAAAGATATATAATTTTACTTTTATATGTTATTTAATGTAGTAATAAATAATAAAATGTGAGGATAAAAATGGAAAAAGAGTATTTAATGTTGTCTTGGTATTTGAAAGCAACAGATATTTTGAAAAAAAAAAGAATTTCTAAATTGACTGTTATTTTGGAAAGGAGGGAGTAATTTCTATTATTCTTTTAATGGTCTTGGGGAGGGCTTTGGTATTACTCATGATCCCCACTAATATTAATCTCTCACCCTTCCCTCAAATTAAAGATGACTTTACAAACCTGGCTTTAGTTAGATGGCTAATTGGAAGTGATCTGTGATATACTTTTGGTTGAAATGTTGATTGTTTTATCATCTAAATACTCAAGCATACATTACCTCCATCGTAAATATAGATTTTCTTGAATATTAATAGATTTTAGACCAGATACTACCACATACCAAAACCAAATGATTTATTTTAGTTGGAATAAAACTCTGTTGGTTGGGCTTGATGGATTAAAATAGCCATTAATCATTCTCATATGTGAATGCAAACTTATTTTGTTGAAGACTATTGAATGAATTGCATTTTTCACGTGCAATTTTTGTTTATTTGTTAGATTATATTCACTTTGGAATTTGGACACTTACATTTTTCTGTTGGTCTATTCTGATTTTGAAGCATATTCTACTGAACTGTCATTTCAGGTGCCAGTGATTGAACTGGTATTAGTTGATGGCATTGTTCGTTTAGGCCTATGCCCTGCATGGACAGAGGGTAAATGGGTGGGAAGGGAAGGTAATTGAGGTTATATTTAATTTCTTCTTATTTGGATGGGGAGTTGAGAGGGAAGGGAAGGGGAATGATTCAACCCCATTACCTTGAATGGTTGAATTTTTTTACACCCCAAATTGGGGTGTAAAGGAGTTGAACTTGTGATGGAGAAGTATAGAAGTATTGAAATGTCTAAGTATCCTTATTAAAGGTTAAAAAGAAAATAAATTAAAGGTTTTTAGGTCATTGTATTGTTTACCTTCACCTTCCCTTTTTTTCTAATCCAAACACAATTGGTTACCTCCCCTCCCTTCCCTTCCTCTCCCCTCCCTTACCTTCCCTTCCTAATACCTTCCCATTCTAATACCTTCCCTTCCCCTCAGTACCTCCTATCCATGCAGAGTGGATTTGAATATCCTGGAGTAACATTTTTTTGCAGGGTTATGTACATTTGATTCTTCATCTAATATGGCCACTTTTATTTGTCAATCATATCTACATGAATCATTGGTTTTATGCAGCCTGCAATATGTTTGTAATATGAATCTAACCTGCACATATCTGCTCTCTTTTAGGAAGCACCAGCTGTTGTGCAGTCCTACTATGACAAAAGAATTGTTGGTTGCCCTGGAGGTGAAGGAGGTGGGTTATTATTTGTTTTGTGTGTGCAACCATCAATTAATCAGCCAAAGTACTTGAACATTTACTCGAAACCAATTTGATATAATTTGCTTAATTGCCTGTTTCTGGATTGCAGAGGATGAGCATGATGTTGTCTGGTTTTGGCTGGAGAAAGGCAAGCCTCATGAGTGTCCAGTGTGCACGCAGTACTTTGTGGTAAGTCCCAGCACTGGAAGTTTGTAAGGTCTGCTTTGTGTATTTCTAGTTTGAGCTGAGTAGATTTGGATTTAGATATTTAGATCTATGGCTAATTTGGAATTCAAATGCATCTAGTTTTGTGTGCTTGCAAATTCACATACACTAATTTATTTAATCACACAACACCTAGACCTGCGAAGTGTCTCCTCAAAGGGCATGATGTTTTTTCCTTGACCATTCTTTGAACCAAGAGTTAGGGGGTCTATATCATGTATGGTTGATCAAGTGGTTGCTGCATTCTTTTTGACATTAGAAAGAATGGCCAAATAAACTTTTAAACGAGTGGTAAAATTTTTTGATGATCAATGTTTAAACGATGTTTATCTAGAACATGATCGAATTGAAAATGATGCAAAATAGACACCATGGCACCTATAACTATTCATTGGTGCAAGAAAAATTTGGC
>CANYLF012425133.1:0-13482 GCA_948193215.1 Bocquillonia castaneifolia
AGAATTAATGTTCTTATTTGAAGAACATTTATGAAGGGTATTTATAGCCAAAATACCCAAAACTAGCTGTTAGAAACAACCCCAAAGGTGTCTCTAACGTCTAGTTACTTTTGCATTAAATGCACTAAAAACTGTCAGATCACGGGCGCGATCTATCCAACTGCTAGTTTATCAGAGACTCCATTAAATGTTGCAGGGGCAACATCTCTAATCGCGGGTGCGAAATCACTGGGCAGGGGATACCTTTGAGAGCGGCTCTATGTTTGATCAAACCACAGGAGCGATATCTCTAACCGCGGGCGCAAAATCACCGGGTAGAGAATGCTTTTGAGAGAGCGGCTAGATTGCCTTGAGGAGAGATTTGATTTCCTTTGATGAACGACTTCTGTCTGATCAAAGGGGTGATTTAGTCCATCGTGGGCGCAACCTTGAACCTACAGAAGGGGGCTCTCTGTTTCTCAAATTACGGGTGTGATTTGCGATGTCACTGGCGCGGATCTAAGTGTATACAAGCCTTCTAAGTTCACCAAAAAGTCTGGGCATGGTTTCTTTTTCACGGGTGAACTATGTCACTGGTCACGGGGGCGATCCTCACATTGCGAGCGCAATATATTGCCACAGGCGCAGATCCCCTTATCACGGGCGTGGTTTGCAGGAGTCATTCAAAACTAGCTTGGTTGAAAATCTACACACTTAGGAACTTTGTTAGACAAAAATAAAGGGTTGTTAAACTCAAAATAAGATGGATTGATGCCACTAAAGCCAACAATGATCTTACAGGGCCTTGGGATGCGTGTACAGCTCGTATAGATCATCCCAGGTGGAAACAGATTGAAATCGGGCTTTTTACTACTGAAATCATGCAACTGGAGTTGGGGGCTCAATGCCAATCTTCCTTGTGGAGTTGAGCCCAACACCAGTCATGGGAGTGGCGTTGAGCCAAACTCCACTTGGAAGAGTGGCGTTGGGCCCAATTCCACTTTAAAGAGTGTTGTTGGGCCTTTTTGGGCCTCCAAACGTCAGATTTTGCAAAAATGTATTGAAGAGAAAATGTGTAGAATAGACTAAACTATCAACTCTCAAAATTTCAAGTCATTCCGATACTTGTAGAGAAAGTTATGATGAAAACCGTATGAAAAATGCATTGTTATGCTCAAAACAGAACTTTTAGGTGAAAACATAATTTATAGGTTTAGAAAATAATTCAATTGTAGCTATGCAACCTCTAAAAAGCAATTTTCAACTCAATTCATGCTATTTAGAACATGAATGATCATCACTGGGCCTCTGAGCCGCTTCCACATTCCTGCATCCAAAAATTAGGTGTTAACATGCGCATCTTCCTTGCACCGATTGAATAAATTACTCGGCTTGCATCATCCTTGTAATCGAGTTCACTATATTTCAAATCTAAATCGATTGCATCGTAAATGCATCGATTGATAACATAATTCAATCTAATTGAAGTAAAATTGTATAACAAACTTTGAATTTAAAGTTAAAATGATTGTTACCGGTCGTTTTAACTCGATCATGTAGTGAAACCGTAGAATTCTCATCCAGTATCCTTAGATGTAATTCTAGGATATTGGATTATCCCATTGGATAGTTTCTGAACTTGACATTTATTTAATTTATCACGGTTGAAAATATATGAGAATGATTGGAATTTCGGGTGCCTTTTACTGGTTAGTTGTTCTCCGGATGCATATTTTTATATATACAGAGTAATGTTTGAATAATTTATTTGGTTCTATACATTATTCGACATATATAATCAATCGTGCATCTAGAGAACCACACCGAAAGGCTGCCCGAGATTCATTTGTTGTCATATATCGTGATAAGTTATAGATGTTAATCTCACAAATGAGATAGGGTCAAACCTTTGGGGTGCTTGCTTTAATAAGTAGGTAGGTAGAGTTTTTAGGATGCATTGCACATATCAACCCAAAAATTAATGTGAATTGAATATGATTAATGTTGTTTGAATGGTTAAGGCTTCGAATTAGTTTAATTATGAGAATAAAATTGTGCGCTAAGTTCAATATTAAACTAATTCGAAGCCTCAACCATTTGTTTCGTTAATTGAATGTTACCAAACTTAATTTTGTTTATTTTGTGTTAAAAAGGTCGAAGAAATGAGTGAGGATTGTAGTTGGATGTATGAGGGAAGGGTTGTGAATGGAATGGTATTAGTTGATTAGGTGAATATGGTTGGGTAGAGATTTATACAGTTTGCACTACGACATCTAGAATGTATGAGCGATGGATTGATAAAGTGTCCATGTAAGTTAGTGAAATGTTAGAACAAATCATATCAGGTGGTTGAGACTGTGAAACAACATTTGGCGAAGAAGGGGTTTTTTCCAAATTACACTGTGTGGACTTTTCATGGTGAAGTGGAACCCAGAGTGTATAACTTCATACCCCTGGTGGATGTGAATGTAGAAGGTTTACAGAATGAGAATATTAATGCTTACTAAAGAATGGTTATGGATGTCACAGGGCCAGAGTTGTATCAAAATGTTTTTCAATCTGAACATCATTTTTAGCTTGAATAACATTTTAATCAGGATTATATTGAAGAGGATCCAAATCTTGAAGCACAACGGTTTTATCAAATGATACGATCTGTTGAGCAGGAGGTTTGGCTTGGAAATTAGCATTATTCAACGTTGTTTACTACTATGATGATGTTGGAATTGAAGTGTCGATATCAAATGGCTGAGAGAGAGTATGATGAGTAGAGTAGCTTTATCCAGAAAATGATTCCTAAGCCCAATACGATGCCTTCAAATTTCTATGGGACGAAGAAATTTGTGCGTGGATTGGGCCTTCCAGTTGAGGTAATCGATTGTTGTGAGAATCTTTGCATGATTTACCGAGGCAAGGATAGTGAACTTATCTCATGCAAAATATGTAAAAAGGAGAGGTACAAGCCAGTAAGAGAGGGGTCTTCTAAGAAAAGGCTCATTCATTATAAGAAGATGCATTAGTTCCCAATTACTCCTAGATTATAGAGGTTGCATGCCTCCAAGGCAACTACAGGTAATATGCATTGGCATTCGGAACATGTACAGGAAGATGGAAAGATGTGTCATCCGTTAGACTCTCCGGCATGGACACACTTTGATATAGAATTTCCTGAATTTGTAAATGAAGTTAAGAATGTGAGGCTTGGATTGTGTGCAGATGGATTCCAACCATTTGGGTAGAGTGGACAGCAGTACTCTTTATGGCCTGTTATTGTGACGCCTTATAATTTACCTTCGGATTTATGCATGAAGGATGGGTTTATGTTTCTTAATGTTCTGTGTCCAGGACCGAGGAATCCGAAAGGAAGGATTGATGTGTTTCTTCAGCCTTTGTTGTGGAATTGAATCAGTTATGGGAAATGAGGGTGCAGACTTATGACTATGATAGGAAGCAGAATTTTACTATGAGAACTGCATTGATGTGGACGATTAATGACTTCCCTGCGTATTCTATGCTGTTAGGATGGAGTACGGTTGGGAAGCGAGCATGTCCTTATTACATGGAGGATTCAGATGCTTTCAGTCTAACCAGAAGTGGGAAGATATCGTGGTTTGATAACCACCATAAATTCCTACTAAGGGACAACAGTTGGCGTAGGAATACTACTGATTTCAAAAAGAACAAACGAGTTAGTAAATGGTTCAAGGAGTTGAAAAAAGGTGATTGAATTTTGATTAAGTTGGATTCAATCGGTTTAATGAAGGTAACAGAGGTTGATACAGATAAAGGGAATGGGGTGGTTGGGAAGACAATTGGTTGGAACAAACAGAGTATTTTCTAGGATCTGCCTTACTAGAGCAAAAACCTTGTCAGACATAATTTTGATGTGATGCACGTTGAAAGAATGTATTTGACAATCTCTTCAATACTGTGATGAACATCTCGAGAAAGATGAAAGACATAACTAAGTCTAGGGATGTGTTGAATGAGTATTGTAATAGGCCTGGATTAGAAAAGGATGAACTTACGAGGATGTATCCTAAAGCATCCTATGTCCTAGATAAGGAATCAAAGTAAGAAGTATTTGATTGGGTGAGAAACTTGAAGTTTCCGAATGGTTATGCTTCAAATCCGGAAAGATGTATTGATGCAAACAAGTTGAGAATGTTTGGAATGAAGAGTCACGACTGTCATATATTTATGCAAAGACTTTTGCCAATTGCATTAAAGGAATCCTTGCTTGAAATCATTTTAGCGTCTATTACGGAGCTGTGCTTGTTTTTTAGGGAATTGACTCAGACATCTCTGCTGGATGCCGACTTAGATCGGCTGAATGAAAGTATTGCTTTAATTCTATGTAAACTGGAATGTATATTCCCCCTGAGTTTCTTTGATTCCATGGAACATCTACCTATGCATCTACCATTTGAAGCTATGTTGGCTGGACCAATCCATTATAGATGGATGTATCCATTTGAGAGGTAATCAATATTTTCATAAATTAATTACATAACGAGTAATCTCATATGTGAACATTCATTTTAACATTTGTTGTTACATACAGATACTTAGGAAAGCTTAAGAGAAAAGTTGAAAATAAGAGTCAAGTTGAAGGTTCAATTATGAATGCATACTTAATGGAAGAAGCGGCTAAGTTTGCTTCTTTTTACTTCAAACACGAGGGACCTTTCGTCAGAATGACGTTACTGTTGAGGATGATAAGGATCGATTGTCAATATTTAGGCCTCCTGGTGGACCAATTAGTCAAAAAAATAGGAGGCTATTGTTGGATAAAGAGTATCAAGCTGCACATACTTATGTTCTCTTAAATTGCTCAGAAGTCGAAGAATATATGAAGTAAGAAGTTAAAATATAAATAATACAAGTTAATATATAATATTTGTGCATAACTTTTTATTAACACCTTCATCGATCTGGAGTGAATAGGATATATGTTGCGGCATTACGCACAGTGAATCCTGAAATCTCAGACTTTGAGGTTGATGTCAAGCTTCAAACTCTATTTCCAGCCTGGTTTCAAAATTATGTAATTTCACTTACCCAATATATTCATATGTTAGTAAATGTACCTTGCATATTTGTCTAACTTACAACCATTCATTTTCAATTTAGGTTCTTGACCCTCAGAACGAAGTTTCAGATCAATACATTATAAGTTTAGCATACAGTCCAATCATACATGTCACTACTTATAATGGCTCTATTGTGAATGGGTACAAGTTTCATACTGATTCGTATGGAAGTGATCGGGTAACATTTAATAGTGGTGTTTGCATTAAAGGGACAAATTACAGTGCTTCCGAGAATGATTATTATGGCATATTGAAGGAGATAGTTAAGTTAGAGTACCTGGGTGAACCAATCAAGAAAATCATTTTATTCAAATGTAATCAGTATGATTCGACTTTAAACAAAGGAATGATTATTCACAAGAAGTATAAATTTGTTGAGGTTAACACTCAAAGACGATTTCACAAATACGAACGGTTTGTGTTAGCAGCCTAAGCAGCCCAAGTTTATTTCTGTAAATATCCAAGTAAGAACAAGAATAGGGAAAATTGGGAGGTGGAATGTAAGGTGAAAGCCAGGGGTAATATTGACATGCATGAGTCTTCGACTTCAGATGTCATTGTTCCCTTATTCCAAGAAGAGCTGGATGATGAAAATGGCGTTGAAGCAGTTGAAGGAAGTGATGAATGCCCCAATTTAGTTGACCCTGATGAGGAATTTTAGGAAATTCTTGATGTTGAACAAGCAAAGAATGATGAAGAAGAAGAGGTTAAATACGAGACATCTGTCGATGATGATGAAGAAGAACCAAATGATATAGTTGATCTTCTCGCTGATGACTCTGATTAAATATATGTAACAATTTTGACTTTCACATTGCGATATTACTTATAATTCAATGCATTATAACATATAATTTGTTATTTATATTCACTGACGTGTTGTTTATTATTTTTTATGTGTTCAGGTATGAAAGGAGGCAAGGGTAAACTGGCTGTTGCACTGTCAGCTAGACATATAATTGTGGATCTGGAGGGTTGTGGGGGGGGGGGCAAGGGGGTCCATTGCCCCCTAGCCTTAAAAAAAAGTTGAAAAAGCCCCTTAGAAAAATTTTATATTTCAATTTGCCCCCCCCCCCCCTAAAATTAGTTTTTGGCCCTCCTAACTCTTGAAAATTTTTAAATATTTTTCATGCTCACTTATAAAATTTATGTTGCACCCTAGCCTAAAAAAAAAATTAAAAAAGCCCCTTTCAAAAAACTTTATATTTCAATTTTGCCAACACTTTTTCTTAAAAATTTCAAATATCTTCCTGAAAATCTTAAATTTTTTTTTTCATATTCACTTAGAAAATTTATGTTGCCTCCCCTCGCAAAAATTTCTAGGTCCGTCACTACAGACATACACGACAGGCGGTGAGGCTCCAGCTTATTATTGAGGAGGAGGAGTTGGTCACTACTTCTTTGCCAGTACCTACCATTAGTACTGGTGCGACTCCTTCACTGTCTTCCTAGGAGGTGATGCCGATTGGTATGCTGATAGAGCCGATTGTTGTAACTGTTGTGACTACAGTTGCTGGAGATGGTATTCCTGCACCTCCACCGCCTACTATCTTTTACTCCTACAGGACTTCCTCTTATTTCCATCCCTCCTAGTGGTGGAGTTACTGCTTCATCTGCATCTTCTACCGCAGTGCAGTCATTTTCATATAGTCCACTCACACCATCCAGCCGTTCTCCAGCATCTACTGTTCTTACTACTATAGTGTCTACTGCTCCTACTACTACGGTGTTTACTGCTCCTACTACTACAATGTCTACTTCTCCTACTACTACAGTGTCTACTGCTGCTACTCCTCCAGCATCGATCACACCTCCACCACAGACTCTGCCTTCATCTTCAGATGTTTGACCTTCATATCGACTTAAGACCACCTCCAGGAGCTTCAGGGATGTCTAGAGTCACTCGATTAACTCAAGGGAGTCGAGGTGCGGGTGGATCATTTACAGGCAGAGGTTGAGGTTCTTCTGCACCATCTTCAACTTCTGCTCCATCTTCTGGGATATTTCAGTTGATGCTCCCTCTGCTGAGGGGAAGCAGCTTTGTTGGCCGGACTCCAAAGGATTGTTAGTATATTTAAAATTTGTCTTTCATTTACTGGTTATTATATTCTCGCTTATTTAACACTTCAATGTTTTGTGCTGGAAATTGATCCCTACTCAGCAGACATTCAAGGCTATTAAGGACTGCTTCGAGAAGATGCAGTTCAAAGAAGGCTACACCTAGAGCAAACTTACAAAGGAGCATATTGATATTTACATTAAGGAGTTTACAGTAATATTCAATCAATTCTAATTAGTTATACTTACTTTCAAATGTGTTTTCTACTAACTATTTATTTCTTTAGAAAAACTGGAGATAGGAGGTGCCTGATCTTGATTTTAGGCAGACCTGGGAGAGACAAGCAGCTAACCGATACTCCAACTTCCTCTACTACCAAAGGCATCAGAGGACCAAGAAGACATTCGTCCAAGCAGAGGTCCTGAAGGCTTAGGATGAGGAGTGGGTGAAGGAGATTTATCAGAACAGGTCCTCTACTACGAACAGGAACAGGCTGAATGAGCCGGCTGATGCAGGTACAGGTCCTTCGTGACACACAGGGGCCGATCATATACTAAGCATACTGCTGCTATAGTAAGTTATTAATTTAACATATTTAAATGAACCATGCATTTAATTTCTTTGAATACTTATAAATAAGATGCAGCTAATGAAATATCCCATTTTAGGAGGTTGAAAAGGAAGAGGCTCCTACTACATGCAGGGTCTTCATGGAGACGCACCTAGATCCCAATGATAGGACGCAATTTGTTGATTAGAGATCAGAGGCGATCTATGTAAGTCATTCCTACTTTAACTTAAGTCTTTTTAACACATTTGCAATAATTTACTTTATTCCTAACTTATATGGTTTCACTTGCTTTAATTCTATCAATTCATAACTTTGGAGTATTGTATGAACGTTTTATGGAGCTGAAGAAGGCGGCCGAGTTGGAGGGAAAGGAAATGACTGATGATGAGCTTTACTAGCTGGTAGTGGATGGGATGAAGAAGTCACGGGTCTATGGCCTAGGATCGACAGTAGACTCGTTCTATGGCCCTACTTCTTCTACTCCGTCATCAACTTCTGCATCAGCATCGCAGCTGCAGCCACTACCACCATTCTCCGCTGGCAGTTTGAGGGAGGATCCTGCCTTTGTTAGTGCCATCGAGGCCATAATGCAGACCATGCTGCGCTAGCAACCATCGACGTCGCAACAATCTGATATAGACCGACAGTAGTTGTGTGCTGATATCACCAAGGATGTGGTGCAGGCGATAGGCCAACATTTTTAGACGCAATTTGACATTCTAACTGCAACGGTGTGATGGACTGGGGTGCAGGTCCCCAATATAACTTTCCTAGAGGATGAGGTCCCCACTCAGCGTTTCATTCACATGGGAACCCCACCATCTACTGCACCTCCTACATCCCATCCGCCCACTTTTACATCAGCAGCAGCTCTAGCATATTCTTTAGACGGAACATCGGTCCCTCCTACCTCTGGAGCTACTTCAGATCCTCATACCCCTCCACCAACTCCACCACTTTAGGTTTTTTCATTCATTCTATTCACATGCAGTACTATTTTAAATTTTTTATTACTTTGAGTATAGCTTTTAGTACAAATTTTGGCTTCATTTTCTATTATTTACATTTTAACATTCATTATTCTTTATTTATATTAAATTCACTTTCAATTTCAGTTTCACTTTCTATTTTAGATTACGACATATTTTATAAATTTTGGTAAATATTACTACATAACAGGTGAAACTGGATTAAATCGTATAATGAAAATCAATAATCCATTAAAAAAATCCAACACTGCGACGGACATACCTGTCACAGATATTTTACGCGAACATGTCCATCGTAGAATCTGTTGCAGGCATGCAAACATTAAAACATTCTGCATCTGATTCTTCTACCACATTATATTATTCAATGTATCACACAATATTATGATGCAAATGACATGATTAATGATATGTTAATGCATATTAATTTATTTTATTTTATTTTACGGCTGTGACTATAACAACTTATTGCACATGGTTAAAAAATTTCAAAAAGAAACAATAGGTTACACGAGCTGGGGGCTTGTGCAATGAGCAAGCACAATAATCGTTACACATGTAATGGCTCGTTACACTTTGTGCAATGATTGTTGTGCCTGGGTTTTTAGCAGTACCATGAGCTTTTTAGTCATTATTCTACAGTCTCTCTCTCTCTCTCTCTTTCTCTCTCGCATTATGCAAAGCCTCAAAATCAGCATGAATTTTTTTCACTCATTTTTAGTGTTTTAAAAGCCATTTTAGGCCAAAAATCATCCTTTAAACTCAATTTCATCCTCTGTTCTGAGTTTTATCCATAAAAAATATGGATTTAGGGAAAAATTAAAGTTAGAGTTTTACAAAGCAGTTTTGGGATTTTTGGACTTCTTCTTTTTGCACTCCATTCCATTGCCTTTTTTGGACTTACTGGACATTATTACCATGGAAAAGAGACCTAGATGGATGCTGCCCTTGACCTGTTGATGTAGTTTTGGGACATTTTTAAAGGTGTACGAATTGTTGATGAGAACAAAGAACACACTCCCTCTCCTCCAAGACAGTAGAGATCTTAGAGACAAAGGACCACAACATAATAAAGAGTCAGTCCTACACCCTCTAAGACTCCTCTTGCTATAGTTAAGCCTCAAGTTTTTATTGTTAGGCCATAGGGACTAGCCACTGCTGTTGTTAGTGCTTCTTCAGTTGCTACAGGGGATATTTCTCATGGTTTCAGGCCTCATGCTCCTCCTATAGGTCCATCAACTTCTGTACATGGTTAGGCATAACCTGTTAGGATTCCTGCACCTTGCCCTCTGACTCTAGTTGAGGTGGTGGCATAGATATGCATGGGTAAGCTGCTTAAGGGTACATTTGAGCCTAGTCGGTATATGGATAAAATAGCATTATAGACTTTAGGGCTAGAGACTCAGATGGATACTGCCCTTGACTTGTTGGACCTTAAGACCCTTGCTTATGAGGCTAGACCTACACATCCAACCTTAGCTAAAGAGTTTCTTAATAACTATGAGGTTAACACTTAAGATTCACAGACTGACTTTCCTATAAAGGCTCTTAGATTTAGGATGTTTAGGAGACAATATACTTTGCCTGCTACTGAGTTTGATGCTTATATGGGTTTTAGGACTGCTAGGGAGGGATGTACTACCCTTGGGTGGAATATGCATGAGAGATTACCATTTTGGGTTGCACATGGGATTGGGTTGCTTAAGAAAGATAACATAGGTGCCTCTCAGCTTAGAGTCCACTACATTGGTACCTTCAAAGGTTTCTCTCCTACTCTATCTTCACTAGAGGTCAAAGTAATGAAAAGATTAACAATGATGAAGTTTATACTCTTTGGTGCTTGACTCAGAACAAGTCGATGCAACTAGGAAGATGGTTTGCTCTTAAATTGATGGACATAGCCCTGCATAACAAAGGTGTTGTAACTTGTGGAGGCTACATTATGTTACTAGTAGAGAGGATGGGCATATTAGGACCTGGTGCAGCTCCTCTTGCTAATACCATAGTTCCAGCTGAGATTAGATTAGGTTGTAGCTTCATTAGGAATATTAAGGCATTTGTAAATCATGAGGGGAGATGGGTGTACAAGATTCTCCTAGATGGACGTACATTCCAGCTTGGTCAATCTTCTGCCTCAGCTACAGCAGCTCAACTGTCCACTACTCCACAGGGACAGAGTTCAGGAGCTAGGATAAGTAGAGGATGAAATTCAAGAGGACGATGATATTGAGGCTGAGATTCAAGAATCTCTTGATCAGATGCATTTTGAGGAGGTTACTACTGCCACTACTACTGCTACTACTACTGATCCTTCTTCTTCTCAAAGAGCTCCTCCTATTGTGCCTCCATTTCAGTAGACATATGAGAGACATATTAGGCCTATATCAGAAAGTAGGACTCCTGACTTGGATATTCAGCAGATATTCAAGCAGGTTATGGATCACATGGACTCCGTTGGAGATAGAATGATTAGAGAGGCACAGGGTCTTGGCTTTCGGGTTGAAAAGATGGACAATAGACTCACTATAGTTAGTGATATGGTTGGTAGGATTGAGGATCGTATTGCCTTCATTCAGACTCAACATGGTATTATAGATGAGCAGATTTGGCCTCCACCACCCTCACCATCACCTGTTGATCCTTTAGCTATAGCTATAAAGACAGTGATCATTGATGAGTCTACTCGCATAGAGTTTAGAGCTGACACTGTCCCTGATATTCCTTTGACTATCGATGTCCCCGTTTCGAATCTAGAGATATAGTCATCCATTTCATGTCCATTTACTCATGTTTTCATGACATTGCATTTTTATGAGCTTTTTATGCATCGTTCTATACTTTCTGGGCACCTCTGGATGTTTTGACTTGTGTTTGATACATTTTATGACTATTTCTTCCTTTTTCACATTGACAAAGGGGAGAAATGTGTCAATTATGATTGTAGTTTGCTTTTATGGATGTTTTCTTTAATACATACATACATACATTTATACACACACACATATATCTTTTGGGTTCATATTTGGCTATGTTTGTTACATATGTTTTCAAATTGGCTTTGTTTTCATCTTTTTATTAACAAAACTCTGCCAAAATTTTGTTAAAATCCTTTATGCTTTAATTGAGGGAGAGTTTAAGTAGCCTCAAATTCATACCCAAATTGGGCACATAATCCCTTTTTTGATATTGATTAATATCCTAAGTTAATTGAATTAAATAATAGTTTAGTTAAGTATTTATCAGCATTTTTACAAAAGTTTCATGTGCAACGAGCCATTATAGATGAGTGCAACGATCGTGGCACCAGTCTATAATGATGGTTATACGTGAGAAAAAAATAGCCAAAAGTTCCAATAAGATCCACAAGTGAAGAGCCTTTGTAACGAGCCGTTACATCAAATGCAACGAGCCTTGGACATTCAAATCAAGCAAACCCTAGCTAACCATAATGAGCTGTTACAAGTGCAACAACTGTTGTGTTTGAACTACAACGTTCATTGTACCTATATAGAACGATCATTGTGAATCATCAGACTTGCATTTATTGTGATTTTAAAGAGCTTAAAAGTGGTGAACAACTATTTTTGCATTAAATGCACTCTCAATGGTCTGAAAACTCAAAAGGGGTATAAAAGCTCTTTAGTAACTCATTTGGAAGCTAATCAACAAGCCTACAAGCTTAAATTTCTTCCAAACTTTGTATGTGAGTTGTAAAACCTTTATTTCATTGATACACTCATTTATTGTTGGTTGTTGAGCATTAATGAGGTTTAGGAATCATTGTTTATGAAAGGTTTAAGTGTTAGCCTTGATTGAAACACTAGGGTCAAGGGTTTCTAGAGAGAGAAACACTTGGGTAGGTTTTGTCGGTTAGCCTTTGAGAAAACCACATTGTGTGAGGTTTAGAGTTAGCCATAAACTCTTGTAGATCTATAGACACCTAATTTTTAGATGCAGGAAAGTGGAAGTGGTCCGGGAGCCCAGTGATGAATACGGTCTATTTTGGACCTTTTTGTAACCCAGTTTCTTGTAGAAATAAGCTGAAGAAAATAAAAAATATTTCAAATGCGCTAAATGTTTTTTAAAATATTTATGGCCTAATTTAGAGTCAGAACAAGTGTTTTAATATTTGTCCGAACCTTAAAATACGACATAAATAACCCAGAAAATCATTTTGAAAGCCCAAGCCCATTAGGCCCAGGATTGAACATCCGGCCGAATGATCAATGGTCCGGCCGGATGTTCATGTCTAGCAAGCCTAATAATTGGCAGGGAGCATCTGACAGAGGGGGAATATTTGATCTGTCAGATATTCGGTTTGTTGAGGAAAGTTTATTCCTCATGTCTGTCGATAACCCTAGAGATAAAATCAAAATGAGAGGACAGTGAGAAGAGTAGGGGGGGGAGAGGAGTATTGAGAGATCGGCAGCAGCGAGAGAAGAAAAAAATTGATTCTCTTTGGTGGCTAGGGTCGTTCTTCAGTATTCTAAAATGAAACCAAAAATAGAGAACAAAACAAAGGATTTTTGAAAAACTTGGATGACGATTTTCAAAACCATTTCTTTAGATTTTAATCATTCAACAGCTCATCTACTACCTGAAGTGATAATCTAACTCATTTTTGAGGGGGCAACCAACCATCCACTTATCCAAAATAAGTTCATTTCTTCATATACATCGTTTACGTTATATGCTGTTATTTTTACATTACTCTCAAACTAATTTATTTTGACATTCTAACTTCATATATGAGTTTTATGTGTAAGTAGGGGAGTTTTGAATGTAAAATAT
>CANYLF012425607.1:0-17771 GCA_948193215.1 Bocquillonia castaneifolia
GAAAAGTCAGAAATACTGTTTTAAAACTGTGTTTTCTGTTTAAAAATTTCGTTTTGGTAATTTTTGGCTTACAACGATCGTTGCTATTTTCACCACGATCGTTGCTAATTTGCAACGAGCTCGTTGCTAGTTTTCCACGAGCTCGCGTACCTTACTAGATTTTTGGACGATTTTCATGTATTTTACAACGATCACTGTTCATCCACAATGATCGTTGCACTGTTCACAATGATCGTTGCACTATTCACAACGATCGTTGCAACCCTAATTTCAGAGAAAAATTTATTTTCAAAGGGAATTTTTAATTGGATTTTAATTTATGATTAATTACTATCATTATATATATTAATTCGTATTAAATGGTGTTAGATTCGGGTCGTCACAAACCTAGATGAGGATGAGAAGCTAGATGCTAGTGAAGTAAACAAGGATGAGAAGAAGAAATCACTTGCTTTCAACTCAACTCAAGAGTAAGATGATGAGCCTAAAAGAGATGAGACTAATGATGGTCCTAGCAAAGAACAGTTGGTGATGCTTTTTAAGAAAGTATTAAAAATGATTAAAGTCAGAGAAGGATTATCCAAGGGGAAAGATAGCAGAAGAAGCAAAGAGGTGAAGAAGAGTAGTTCTTCCATCAAATGTTATGAATGTGGCAAGAAGGGGCATATCAAATCGGAATGTCCCACTCTTAAAAGCAAGACCAAGAAGAGCTTTAGTGCAGGTTGGGATGAAGATGATGAAGATTCCTTTTCCTTTCAACAAGGTGATGAAAGTGAAAGTGAGAGTAGATGAAGCCGCCAACATTGCTTTCATGGCATTGGATGACTCTTCCAATGAGGTAAGTATTTCTCACTTATCTTCTTTTCCTTCTTCTACTTCCGATTGTGAAAGTGATGATGATAGTGATGAGGATGATCCTATTCAACTCATCAAGGAGCTTAACTCCCAATGCACTCGCCTTCATTATGAGAAGGTTAACACTTTAAAGCTTTGTGAGGTAAGTGATACGGAAGTTAATGAGCTTAAAGCTCAAGTAGATGAACTTAAGCTTTCCTAAGGAGAGCTTAAAGGTCAACTACTTGCTTCTCAATTCAAAATTTCTTCAATGGAGACTCTTGTAAAAGAGAATGGTCTATTGAAGAATGGGGTTGAAGAATTGAGGGAATCCATCTCCAAGTTCCACAAGGGAAAGGAAAATCTTGATACCTTATTGGTGTCATAAAGGACTCCCCTTGTGAGAGACATGATTTGGGATTCAATGAGGCCTCCACCTCAAATGCTCCTCAAACTATTTGTGTGAAATCATCAACACCTCCACAAACCTCTAGTTTGCATGTTGCTAAGACTAAGGATCAGAAGCCTATGTCTAAGCAAAGAGCAAAGCCATCTAATGGCTCTGTGGCCAAGAGGTATAACACCACCCAAGGCAAGCCTCAAGGCAACCCTAAGGGTCAAGCTCCTAAAAGACACCACCATAAATGAAAGGAATTGAAGAAAAGGACTTCCACCCTTAATGCTCAATGTCACTATTTCTTACAACATGGACATGTTAATGTGTTTTATGGCATTAGGAGGCAGTATCTCTATCAAAACTCCTTTGGTAGTGCTAACCCCCAAGGACCCAAATACTTTTAGGTACCTAAGAAAAAGTAATTTACTTATGTTTGTAGGAATGCTTGAAAGCCACAAGTGGAGCAAATGAATGCGTACTTGATAGTGGATGCTTTAAACACATGAGCGGTGATAAAAAGCTCTTCTCCAATATAGAGAAGAAAAAATGGTCGAGCCATCACATTTGGTGACAATGCCGCCAAGGGTAAGGTAATTGGCATTGGCACCATAGGTAATGACACTTCTCCTTGCATTCGAAATGTGTTTCTTGTTGATGGCTTAAAGTACAATCTACTTAGTGTAAGTCAATTGTGTGATAGTGGATACAAGGTTTCTTTTGACTCAAATACATGCCTAGTCTCCAAATCATTGGATGATAAAGTTGTATTCAAAGGAAAATGATCTAAAAATATCTACACAATTGACCTACTCTCTCTTGCTAACCATAATGTGAAGTGCCTTGTGTCTCTTAACAATGATGCTTGGCTTTGGCATAGAAGACTTGGACATGCTAGCATGGACCTAATTGAGAATCTAAGCAAGGGGGAGCTAGTGAGAAACTTGCTAAAGATAAAGCACTCTAAAGACAAGGTTTGTGAAGCTTGTCAAAAGGGAAAGCAAGTCAAGTCCTCCTTCAAGCCAAAGAACCAAGTACTTCTAGACCACTTGAACTACTTCATATGGATTTGGTTAGACCTTCATAAGTAGCTAGCTTGAGTGGAAAACACTACACATATGTCATTGTTGATGACCACTCTAGATTTACTTGGGTTGCATTCCTTACTCAAAAGAGTGATGCTTTTGAAACTTTTAAATGTTTTGCAAAACGTGTTCAAAATGAAAAAGGCTATTTCATAACCACTTTGAAGAGTGATTATGAAAAAGAATTTGAAAATGAAGCTTTTGAAATTTTTTGTTCCAAAAGAGGCATTTCATATAACTTTTCATGTCCAAGAACTCCTTAACAAAATGGTGTTGTAGATAAGAAAAAATCGTACATTGATTGAGATGGCTAGAACTATGCTTAATGAGTATGGTTGACCAACCAACTTTTGGGCGGAAGCCATCAATATATCATGTTACATTCTAAATAGAGTTTTCAAAAGACCTATTTTTAATAAAACCCCTTATGAGTTATGGTATGGTAAAACACGCAACATTTCTTATTTTAGAGTATATGGTTGCAAGTGTTACATTCTTAATACCAAGGACTGTCTAGGTAAATTTACATCCAAGACGGATGATGGAGTCTTTCTAGGCTATTCCAACTCAAGCAAAGCTTATAGAGTCTTTAGCAAAAGAACTCTAGCAGTTGAAAAGTTCATGCATGCTACCTTTGATGAAACTAGTAAACTTGATCTTGTGAAAGATAGTTCTTGTTGTGAAAATGTTGTAGATGAATTTGAAAAACTAACCATTGGGGGAGATGAACCTCAAAGTTTAAAGGAGCATAACAAAGACATTCCACAATAAGAAGAGCATGCAAGCAATGAGAAAAAGGATGATTAAGCACGTGTGGATCACCAATAAGTGCATGGAGACCTCCCGAAGGAATGGAGATTCACCAAGGATCATCCCAAGGACAACATCATTGGTGAGACCTCTAAGGGTGTAAGTACTCAAAACCAACTTAAACTCTTAGATTCTAATCTTGCATTCCTTTCTCAAATTGAGCATAAAAATGTTGATAAGGTGAGAGTTGAGTACTTGCTATGCAAGAGGAACTCTATCAATTTGAAAGGAATAAGGTTTGGGACTTAGTTCATAGACCTAAGGATCATCTAATCATTAGAACTAAATGAGTCTTTAGAAATAAATTGGATGAGCAAAAGTCACTAGGAACAAAGCCCGATTGGTTGCCGAGGGGTATAACTAAGAGGAAGGAGTTGACTGTGATGAGAATTTTGCACCCATTGTAAGATTAGAAGCCATTAGGATTCTTTTAGAATTTGCATCATACATTGATTACAAATTTTTTCAAATGGATGTTGAAAGTGCTTTTCTAAATGGTTTCATTGAAGAGGAAGTGTATATTGAACAACCTCCCATTTTTAAAAGTTTTGATTTTCCAAAGCATGTTTTCAAGCTTACTAATGCCTTGTATGGTTTGAAACAAGCTCCTAGAGCTTGGTATGAAAGGCTTAGTAACTTTCTTTTTAATAATGGTTTTACAAAATGAAAGGTTGAAACCACTCTCTTCATAAAAAGGCATAAGCATGAGATACTCATTGTCCAAATTTATGTTGATAATATTATATTTGGTGCTACTAATGAGCGTTTATGCAAGGATTTTGCTAAGTGCATGACTAGGGAGTTTGAAATGAGCATGGTGGGTGAACTCAAGTTCTTCCTTGGATTACAAATCAAGCAAAGCAAGGAGGGCATTTTCATCAACCAAGCCAAATACATTAAAGAGCTTCTCAAAAGGTTTGGAATGGATGGATGCAAATTAAGTAAGACACCAATGAGCACTACCTTAAAGTTGGACAAGAATGAAATGGGAAAACTTATGGATGAGAAAAAGTATAGAGGTATGATTGGTTCACTTTTTTATCTTGCCGCAACTAGACCCGACATTATGCATTCAATTTGCTCATGTGCTAGATTTCAAGCTAGTCTTAGAGAGTCTCATCTGAATGCGGTTAAAAGGATTTTAAAATACTTGCATGGAACCTTGTCTTTGGGTCTTTGGTATCCTAGAAGTTCATCATTTGAGCTGATTGCTTACTCCAATTCTGACTCTGTGGGTAGCTTGATGGATTGAAAAAGTACCTCCAGTACATGTTGACTACTTAGAAATTGTTTGGTCTCATGGTGTAGCAAGAAACAAGCATCCATTGCATTATCAACCGCGGAAGAGGAATATGTGGCGACAGGTTGTTGTGGAGCACAAGTTTTGTGGATGAAGCAGCAATTGATGGATTATGGACTCAAAGTTGATCACATTCCCATTAAATGTGATAATACTAGTGCCACTAATTTATCAAAGAACCCAATTCAACATTCTAGAAGCAAACACATTGATATTAGGCATCATTTTTTACGTGATCATGTGCAGAATGGGGATATTGTATTAGAATTCATTGATATAAATAACCAACTTGCGAATATCTTTACAAAACCCTTAAATGAAGTTCAAATGAATTTCAATAAGAGAGAATTGGGTATGATTGATGGGAATTATCTCCCTTGCTAAATTTCTTTCTATTAAATAACAACTTAAATTTCTTTTTTACATTTCATTAAAGTAAGCATCTTGTAGGGTGTTTAACATCAATTGAGATTGTTGATCTTTGGCCATTCTTTTTCCTTAAATTTTTTTTCTCATGCATTTCATTTTGCATGTATTTTCCTTTTATCATTCATCATCTTCTTCTTCTTATAGTGCATTTTTTTATGGGAGAAAAAGAGCTTATCATGCATCACTATATAGAGATAGAACTAAAATGAAATTATTTTTATTATGGTGATTTTGTTCATATTCCCTACAAATGTGCTATGAAAAAGAATCCAAAACAAAGTTGGTTTTGGTTCCTAAGGGTACATGTACTAACATTGAAGAACCCAAGTATCTTTGGGTACCAAAAGTACCAAATTAATTTATTTTGTAGGAAATTATATCCATCAAAGAAAGCCTTCATGAGAACTTGGATTGATGTCTGCTTAAGTAATGATGAAGCCAATAAGATTTCCTATACTTGCATTATGAACAAGAAGGCTTTCCTCAAAGGGTGCTTTTGGCATCCCTAAAGATCAAGCATAAATTTAAATTTGATAATGGATGTTTAAGTATAAGTTGAGATTGGCAACAAGCCGTTTAGAGAGGGGGAGTCAGATTAAGTGGGAGCATTAACAATGCCTATGTAGCATTTTGCCAAAATGATTACATTTTTTAATTGGCATTCCAAGCTAAGTTTCTATCTCCAATTATTTACTTATTTCCTTATTTCTTCATTTATTTTTTTTACTTCACCCTTCTTGATTGATTCCAAAAAGGGGGACAAGTATTTGATTTGGAGAATATGTTTTTTCATCATCAAAAAGGGGGAGTATGTTGACCCCGAGCATCCATTAGTGATTTTGATGATGCAAAATAATGTCTTAATACTAATATGTTTGATAAGTGTTTTGTTGATGATTGATGCAAAGCAAATGCAAAAGAGCATTTCATGAAGTTCTTAGTTATGGGAAGGTTTTGAAGATTGTGTATGATGATGAAGAATGGTAATGTAATCACAAAACCAATAAAGATAACTTATCATAAGACGTGATCACGCCTTAATGATCAGAAGATCATTTGTCACAAGACGTGGTCACGCCTTAACGATAATAGTCTTCTGATTGGGAATTGGTTAGACTAAGCTTGGGAAAGGGTATTAGCTTAATTGGATAGGTTTAAGTGTAATCCTCATTAAAAAACTTGGGATTTGGTGAGTTTGAGGATAATGAACTACGGATATGAATTGGAGAGTTTGGGAGAAGCTAAGAAAAATTGGAGTTTTTAGTTTTGAAGAATTGGAAACTAGATAATGTTAGGACTGCACTACATTTGTTAATTAAAGTAGCTTTTGACACACTTATAAAGATGATATAGGGCCTCATTATATATGGATGGAAATCTACGGATGTCTAGTTTCCATATCAAGAAGTGGAATTCAATTTGGAGCATTATTGTAGGCATTATGATTTTTTAAGTGAATTATGCTAAGAAATGCAAGCATAGGACTATGCAAATGGGTCATATTTGAAATAACGCCAAATGCTTTATAGATGGAATTTTGACATGAAATTTTAAGGAGTTGTAGGCCTGAATGTCTAGTTTCATATACAATTTGAATCACATCAAAAGGATTTGTATTTTGTGACAAATGATTGTTAGAGTGGAGGCTGCTCATAATTCTAAGCACTCAAATGGCATGATTTTTTAGGCCTTAAAGATGACTGCATGCGTTTGGAGCTAACCTTTTTATAGAATGTAGAGAAAGGCCTAAAGTTTCCAATAAAAAATGAATCAAATCATTTGGAGCTATATAACTCAAGATAGAGCATTTTGAAGTTGGAAACACTATGCAGAAAATAGCTGGCAGCAGCTCAAGAACCCTTTTTCTTCATTTAAATCAACTAGCCTTTTATAGCTGTTGAGCAACAGCCATAAACGGTCATATAAGGTTTTTTAAACATCTTTGAGGCATTTATGATCCCTCCATGGCCTATATATATCTCCACACATGTCATATGTAATAAACAACAGCCATTCCCTTCAAAACAAAACACTTACACCTTTCCTTCTCTAATTTTCTCATTTCTTGAGTTATTTTTGTTGTGAGTTATGTGTGGGTAGTTAGGTGCTCATGAAGGCATTGTAAAGGTAGTGAGATAGCATTGTAAATCTCACATTTTAAAGGTTGAAGATAGCCTTGCAATCTTCATTGTTTTCCATTTGTGGTTAGTGGAACTCCAAAGAGTGTCTTTGGGAAAAGTGGACGTAGGTCAAGTTGGGACTAAACAACTATAAATTCTTGTTCATTCTTCAAAGCAATTTTTTTATTTACTATTCCACACCAATTTACCACCCCCCCCCCCCCCCACCACCCACTCTTAGGTATTTCAGGTCCCACTAATAGCCTCAAGTAGGGGGGGGGGGGGTTGAGTAAAAAACGCTAGTTTGAAAAACTTAAAGTAATTTATGAAATATTTTGAAACTAACCAATATTGAAGCTAACAACTAAAAACATTTTTATATTTTTGAAATACTATATATATTGAGAGGATTATATTTTGAATAACAGAAAAGTTAAGCATAAAACCTTTTTATCATTTTTTCTTTTTGAGAAATTAAAACAAACTTTAAGCAAACAATTTTGAAGGTAATTTAGATAAATATAGATGAAGCTGAGACTCAAGAATTTATAGTGGTTCGTCAATAGACTATATCCACAACCTAAAGCTCCTCACACTAGGATTTCAAACTTCACTAATTCTATTTTCAAGGATCAGAGAAAACCTTTCACATACAGCCTCAAGCTAACTATAGATTTTCATTAGCTTCTACAACTATACAATAATTCATAGGATCTTGCCTTCCTAAAATCAAAAAAATGAAACTAAAATCTCTCCTTAATCTTTTACAGCCCCTATTGAAATGATTGAGAGAAGATGAATGAAATGTTTAAGCTAAAATGCACTATTCTGACTTTCTGCACTATGTGTTGTCCTCTCTCTCTTTTATAACGTAAAATATGATGTATATATAGTGCTTCTAACGACCTTCTGGAAATGTTCCCCTAAAGGGTAAAATATCCTATTTGTCCTTAACCTAAAAATGCCACAAATGTCTGCTATAAAAAAAGAATGTAATGCTGGCAGAGAATCACTAGAAAACACTCCAAGAAATGTGGATTGTCTTATAACATATTCTGTCCTCTAGCGAACTAACAGATTCCTTTCAACCTTTCTCTACATGCTGACTCATATGGACTTCTAAAAGAATTTAAACTTGTCACGATGAAATGCAAATGCAATTTCACTCAATCATTTCTACAAGTATTCTAGAAACACATACAAAAAAAGGGATTAGCTTTAAAATACTCTTCAGTCCCTTAGCTTGAAACTGCATCTATGTACTTGTTCCATTAGCTTAAAAATTGAATCAAATCATTAGCTTGCTCCCCCTATCTCACGTACTCACTTTCAACTATCAAAAACTAATACTACGACTTAGTTGTTTATTATCAAAAATTAACGGTTGTTATCCTTTAGCCAACAAATCAAAATTTATTTAAGCAAGACTTTTAGAAAATATTTTAATCCTTTTTAGACAGTAGAAAAACCAATTCAATTGAACCAGTAATGCTAATCTTTTGATGCAATTCAATTAAAACAAGTGAACCCATTAAGAAAATCTTAAATCAAGTTTAGGTTAATTGTGTTTTCTATATTAACATCTAAACAAGCTTAATTTCCAAATCCAATTTAAAATGGCCTTTCAAATTCTATTATAAATCCTAAGAAAATACATCTAAGTGATCAGTCAAGAAATATGTTATTAAGCTCTTGAAAATCGAATCAAATTAAGAAAACACGAAAAACTAACAATGGAATTAAAAGATAAGTAGGAGATAAGTAGTTAAAAGAGTTAATCAAAACATTAATAATTAAATTACTCCTTTACTAGATTACATCCATCCCTTGATTAAAAATTAAATTGCCCTACTACTAGATTACATTCATCCCTCTATTAAGAGATTTAGTTCAAAAACATAATAAAAGCTAACAAACAAATAATAAAAATAAACATAAACATAATTAAAAGATAAGTATAATCAAGGAAAGGAAAACTTAGTCTTGAAAAGATGAAAATCAATCTTCTTCAATTCCTTGCAAACCAATCTTGAATCCTTGAATAGTGGTGTTTTTCTAAGGTTTTTAATGTTTTCTAAGCAAAATAAAAGAAATCAAAGTTATGGCTAATGTCTAATTAGATTGTATATATAGTGCGTCTCAAAAATACCCCTAAAAAGCCCTAAAACCAAGTATAAATCAGATTTCCCATAATGGAACCAGACTTGGCTTGGTCTAGCCAATGATCTGGTGTAAGGTCTGGTCAGAATATGCCTCCTATCACATGCCTTGTTACTTTCTTACGTCATCTAACATATGATCTAACTTGCAAAGTGCATATCATAGTCATCCAAACTCTAAACTAAGAAATTCTTGAGCCTAAAATGAAGTTCAAGATGTCTAATTTACTTTATGTTTTGATAGTTTTCTAATTACATCATTCTAGTGCCTAAAATGCCCCTGACATTTCAGTGCTACATTTCAGACAACTTTCAAAGCAATTCCCGGAGTTTAGCTTGCATCTCCTTCGTTCTAACACCAATTGAGCTGATTCTTTTTGTAAATGAAAGTAGATTCAATACCCTTATGATTTGGAGCTTTTCAAATCAAGACTATTTTCTCATTAAATGTCCCAAACTCCCAAAGTTTGCTGATTTACGAAATCATAAACTAGCTCCTTGAAGCTCTTAACGTCAAGTGTTGCCTTTAGCTTCTAAACACTCAGAACTCCATACCAATAATAATTTCACACCAAAATAAGTATAAATCACCTTTGAAAATATAAGAACCATGAAGAAATTAGATTGACGCTTGCATGATGCAAAGACAAGGGAAATGTACTATTTATGCTCTAAATTACTCAAATTCCCCTTAATATTGTAAGTTAAGAATAAATAACAAAATAAATGCTAAAACACTCAAATGTATAAGGAATAACAATTAAAAAGCCATTCCATTGAATAGGATAAAATGTGATTATTAAATTGCCCCATACTTGAGCTTTTATTTGTCCTCAAGCAAATTGAATTAACACTTAAAATTATTGAATCCAAGTATCTAATTGTCAAGCCATACTTCCATTAAAAAAATCATTACCCTTTTCAGCCAATTTTTAAAGAAATACAATGAGAAGAAAAGCTAATGGAACAACTTCCATATCACATTCCCCTAAACTTGAGCTTTGCTTGTCCTCAAGCAAATTTCAATCACACTTACAAGAATGAACTAACAATTCTATTTCTTGCCAATCATACCTTTTCCTCAAACAAATAATCACCTTATTACATGAATATCAAAGAAATTCATTAAGAAGTAACATTAATTAGAAAGCTTTCCAAAACCAAATCAAAGTGAAAACATTTATCATGCAATATTAAAAAATATACACAATCATCCCAACACTCTTACAAACTCACTTTAAATCACTCTAGTGTATGAGGAATTGTGTTTTCACTCAAGTAAAAATATAGGAAAGCTTAGACATAAGCTTGCCTTTTTAATCATAAGTCCTCCATATGAATGTATTGGAATCAAAGATCAAAAGGTCTTTCATTTGATTGTAATGGGGTTTAGGAAAGGTATGATTTAAAAGGAAAAAATAAAGCTCAAATGCACTCTAAGTTAATACAAAAAAAATTTGTGAATCACCACTTAACACACTTGCCTAAATAATTAATTTCATCCCAACTCATCTTTAGCCCAAAACTTGTATGTCAAGGAATTTTTTTTAACTTACTTTCAAACTTTTCCATTTTTAGAAGAATATTTTTCTCTATTTTTTTTTATTTTTTCATCACTTGACAATTTCATACAAGAGATTCACCATCATGAAGCATTCTTCAACAATTTTGTAATTCACAAACTTTCTAAAACATTAGTGCACAAAAGGGGTTCAAAGAAAGATAGAACAATTCCAAGAGAGGCTTAATATGGCTAGTTGATCTTGTGGCAAATTAGAAAAAAAAAAAGGAATTAAGGCTCAAAATTGGCTAACTAAAGATAAAATAATAAGGTAGTCCTTTTATCCAAAAGTTGATTCATAAATGCCCTTACTACTTCAATACTTCCAATATTCTTGTGAATTCCAAATGTATACAAAGACAAGCTCTACCGAGTTCTCGCCATGCAAGACACACTCAATAAAAAAATAATGAAGCATGAAAGAATGATTGCTCAATTTGGCTCAAAAGCTTACCTTTTAAAAGAACAATGTTAAGAATGAACTATTCATTTAAAAAATCACAATCAAAATAAGGGCACTTAAATTTTGGAAGTAACAAGCTTACATATTAATACTCACTCTAAATAAATAGTTTCCAAAAATTCTTGAAACATGATTATCATTTAAGTACAAATAACAAGAATTAACAACCACAAAATTCAAAACAAGTAAGTATTCAAGCAATATGCTTAAAAACAATCACAAAAATCATCAAAACAATTTTAAGCATATAAATAAAACATAAAATTTGTCAAATTCCCTGCCTCATACTTAATTTCATACATTAATGTGAAAAACAAAGGAAATTAGGAACATGAGTGGGTAAGGTACTTCTCTGAATAATGGGAGCATCAAATCACTAAACCAAGAGTCAGCTTCCCAAAAAAAAAAACAAAAGAACAACTGTAGACACCTAATTTTTGGATGTAGGAACGGGGAAGTGGTTTAGAGGTCCTAATGATGATCATTTGTGCTTTAAAAGCATGAATCAGGGAATTGGTAACTCTGATTGATCACATATGTGTTTTCAAAGTCATTTTTTAGCATTAAAAATGTGTTTTCTGCATTAAACACCTGTTAGACCTAATTATGACCTAAAACCGTGCATTTTTTAGACGATTTTTATCGTAACTTTTTGTACAGGCATCAAAATTATTTGAAATTATACATCATGATAGTTTAAGTCATACCACACGTTTTGTCTTTTATACACTTTTTCAAATTCGAACGTTTTGGGCCCTAAAAGGACCCAACACCACTCTTGAAGGGCAATTAGGCCCCAACGCCACTATGATAGTGGAGTTGGTGCCCAAACACCATTGTTTCACAATTGGAAGATTAAATTGAATTTTGAATGCTTTTCATCTGTTGATCTCATTTTCAGAGTTCAAAATTAAAGATTAGATTATGATATTCATCCATTCTTTTTAAATTCAAAGCTTTTATCATCACCTTCATCTTTGGTTTTAAATTTGATAGAACAAATCATCATCTTGATTCACTTCCTTTGAATTTTAAAAGCATAGATAGCTTCTATCCTATAGGATTTGAATTTAAATCCTAGCTTGATAATAAAGCTATAGCACATGATCCTTTGCCTATAAATGGCACTTTCATTTTCCCTCAAAGGATGAGGCAAAATCAAATACATAGAAGCTCTGCCAAAATTAAAAGCAAGTGAAAAGGTTACTACATTTGGATTTTTTACTGAACATTAAATTTTAGTTTTCCTTTGCATTCACTGGGGAAAGGAGCAATCTTTCAACTGTAGTACATGATTTTCAATCCAAGGGGAGCCAATCAAACTCATAAAAGCTGAGGGACCTCAAGCCTTCCTGAACGTATGTGCAATTCACATTGAAAGTTGAAATCCTAGCTGATTGAACCAGTTCATTTTAAGAAATCACTGTAAGTATTCCTAATCCTTAAAATAAGTGATTTTTTTATGATGGTGATGCAAATACCATGATTCATGTTCATTGTGTTGATTGATTGATTCATCTGCTCAATTTTTGCCTGAAAAGTAAATTTTTGTACGTATTATGTTTTCTGCTTTTCTTTCATCAATCTTGATTTTATGTTTTGAAGCATGATTATGCGTTAGATTAGTCTTATTAATGATTTCTACAGTGTTTATAACATGATTGCATGATTTGTATATGATTTACATGATTGAATATGTTTTTGATATATTCTTACTGCTTACTGTACATTGAATGTGGAAATGTTTGTTTGAATAGATTTAGGTTGTGAATGCCATTATAGATTATTTTTAGGTTATTTTTACATCATTTTTACAAGATTAATATGATTTTTACATGCCGTAATTGATTTTGCATGATTCTTGGTAGAAGCAGTTCACTGTATGTTCTGTACGTTTTGTGTGTTCACTGTATGTTTATTATGATTAGCTTTAACATGCTATAATTATTTTAATTGATTGCCATTAGATTTTTATCATTTAGAAGTTCTTTCTAGGATGTTTGCATCCTACATTTGTATTTCAGTTGTATTTTTTGTAAATTTTCGAGCTTGGTAAACTTGGAAATTGCATGATGCACTGTTTTTTTAGATGCTTTGTGTGTTGGATGTGCAATGCCACTATTTTGAGTAGTTTTGGAGCCAACGCCACTCCCATAGTGGCGTTAAGCCCCAACTCCACTCTTTAGAGTGCTGTTGGGGGCATTCAAGCCCTATAGAGTGGCGTTAAGGCATTTTTGGGTGGCTCCAGTGCTTTAAAACTTTTTTGTACAAAAATATCACATGGAATGCAGTGATCAAGTAAGTTTTCTAACTTTCTTTGGTAATAATAGGATATAAAATGCATGAAATGAATCTTGTAATGTGGATTTGGTAATCCTTATGTTAAAATGGTAGAAACCCTATATTGCGTTGCTGTGTTGCTATCACCTTTGCATGTAATTGTATTAATAATGGTTTGGTAGTGTAAAATTGATCCTTGTCTGTATAAAAACTCACCTTTTTACAGGGCAATTATGTTGTAAAATGTAAGCTCTATTTGTATGTTAAATTTGTTCTCGCTAGGGGAAATGAAGGTTGATATAACAACTTGTAAATAATCATGCCTTGAGAATGCATAGCCCGATCTTTGAGTCTCTGGGTTTAAGCAACTTATGCATTCTTGAGTGAATCGAGACATGCACCAATTATTTTTATCGATGCCGGTTTGGATGGCGACTCACACTATTAGCTTCCTATGCTAAATGCCTGTAATCGTCGAAATGACATGGATTACTGAGGCTCCTTATCCACAAAAACCTAAAAAAAAACACCACAAAAAAATTTTAAGAAAATCCTATACAAGAAAAATAAAAAATAATGAAATTAAAAACTAAAACTAAAACTAAAACTAAAACTTTGGGTTGCCTCCCAATAAGCACTTAATTTAACGTCTGTAGCTAGATGTACTTCCCCTTTATTAAGGATACAACAAAACATACGGAAGCTTTCTTGGAAGCATCTTTTGCTTCTTCTCCCTTATATGCTCCTTTATGTCTAGATAGTAAAGAACATATTCAACAGAAATAATCTTTGGATGAATGATCACTTCAAGAATGTATGATTCTTTTTGTGGGTTCTCATACAATATATTCTTTATAACGAGATCTTCATAGATGATGGTGATGGGTGGAGGTATATATACTTCATCACTTGAATCTTTAACACCAATTTCATATTTGCCAAACTCATCCTTAAGAATTTCACAAGTTTTGCCATTAACATAAAATTTGGAGTCTTGTATATTGTCATCCTTGTCAATGTCTCTAGATTGGTGTTGAAATTCAACGTCCTCAACTTTCTTTTCCATGGGTTCAATATCTTCTCATTACTCTCCTTAAAGTATCAAAGTAAAACCGGCTTACTTAAATGGCCCTCTTGATGCTCATAAATTTTATTGGCCAAAGAAAGTTGTTGAATAATGACATTTAGAGTCTGAGTTACTTGTTCGAGTTGGGCATTTAAATTCTCAAAGAATGCAAGTCGGTCAGCCATGAATTTAAGGAAGGTCTCCTCAAAATTTTACTTGAGTGGTTGTTGAGGCAAAATTGATTGCTGAGGTTTAAGAATTGGCATTTGTTCATACCCATATTCTTCTTCCATGTACACATCTTTTCCTAACTCCATCAATTTAGTGCCCAAAATGCCTCTGACATATCAGTTCTACATTTGAGATAACTTTCGGAGCACTTCCTAGAGTTTTGCTTGCATGTCCTTCATTCTAGCACAAATTGAGTTGATTCTTTTTGCAAATAAAAGTAAATTCAATACCCTTATGATCTAGATCTTTTCAAATCAAAACTCTTTTCACATTAAATGTTCTGAACTCCCAAAGTTTGGCTGATTTGTGAAATCGCAAACTAGCTCCTTGAAGCTTTAAACCTCAAGTGTTGCCTTTAGGTTCTAAACACTCAAAACTCTATACCTATAGTAATTTCACACTAAAAAAAGTATAAATCACCTTTGAAAATGTAAGAACCATGAAGAAATTAGATTGACACTTGTATGTTGCAAAGACAAGCAAAATGTACTATGTATGCTCTAAATTACTCATATGCCCTTAATCTTTTAACAAAACAAATGCTAAAACACTCAAATGTAGAAAGAAAAAAATTAGAAACCATTCCATCGAATAGGATGAAAAGTAATCATCAATGACAGCAATCATGCAAGTGTACAAAATAGTTGTAGTAATAACTCGGAGTACGAGGTCGATCCACAGGGACAATCATGTAAAAATTTATTTTTCTATTAAAAAGACAATGTTCGGAAAATTAAAACAAATACACCTTTTTTGATTTTTAATTCTTTTAAGAACTAAATTAACTTAATTAAATTAAAGTAGGAAAATAAATCACGATTAATAGAAATTAATACGATAGATAAATTCAATAAAACACGCACTAGAGTTCGGGATTTCATCTAGATTGGTAACTTAATTATCAATCACAATTCATTTAAGCAGGATTTTATGAAATTATTTTAATCATCTCTCGAGGTAGAAAAACATATTCAAATGAACCGGCTATGCTACTCTTTCAATGCACACCAATTAAAAACACGAATCCATTAAGCAAATCCTTAGATCATGTTTAGGTCAACTGTCGTTTCCGTATTAACGTATAAACAAGTTCAATTTCCAAATTCAGTTTATTTCAACCCATCCATTGAATAATAAACCTAACAAACATACATTCAACATGGCGAATCAAGAAATATACTAATAAACTCTTGGAAATCAATTTAAATGAATACAACAATGAAAACTATAATTAAATAGTTTATCTAAAACATTAATAATTAAATTAACCCCTACTAGACTACATCCTTCCCTCTAGTAGGGGAATTAATTCCAATATGTAATTAAAATCAACAAACAAACAATAAGAACAATGAAATGAAACATAAACCTAATTAAATTGATATTAGAATTAAAGAGGAGTCAACATAGCCTTAAGTAGTTGAACTAAAGCATCAATCCTTCAAAACAATGTATAATCCACCTTGAGTCCTTAGAATAATGGAGAATTGGGAAGGGAAAAAGATTCAGAAGCCCCCCCCAAACCCTTCCTCCTTTCTGTAGAAAATATTATGCTCTCCCTTAAGGGAGATGTGTGTTATGTGTATTGATGGATATGTGGTGTGATGAGAGATAGAGGCTAATGAAAAATTAAGGTATTTTTTTTATATTGTTCCCCACCAAAAACCCTCAAAACCCTTCTTAATCCGGACTAAACCGCTCCATAAACTGACCAAACTGGCTAAAGTCAAACCCAAACCACTTTGAAAACGCGCTTCAATGACGCAGGCCGGACCAGCTTGGTCCGTCTAAGGTCTAACCTGCTTGTCTAGCTTACAAATCTAATTCTGCCTCAATAGTTGCTAAATGAAGAAGTACAAACTGGACCAGCCCTGGTCCGTCCTGAGATCCGACCTGCAAATTTAATTTCACCTTTTTCTAGATCCACCAGATGACCTAACTTTCATGGGACATATCTTAGAGGTCCGAACTCCAAATTGAGAAATTCTTGAGCCTAAAATGATGTTCAAGATATCTACTTTAATTTCTATGTTTTGACCTTTTTCTAATTTCATCGTTTTCTTACCTAAGATGCCCATGATATTTCAGTGCTACACTTGAGACAACTTTAGGAGTACTCCTTGGAGTTTAGCTTGCATCTCATTCGTGCTAGCACCAATTGAGCTGATTATTCTTGAAAATGAAAGTAGACTCATTCCAATTCTGTTCTAGAGACTTTCAAATCAAAACTCTTTCCACATTAGATGCTCTGAGCTCCAAAATTTGGCCGATTCATGAAATCATAAATTAGCTCCTTAAACCTCTAAACCTCAGTTGTTGCCTTTACCTTCTAAATTCTTACACAACCATGCCTACAATATTCTGAAATGCCCAAGGGGGAGGAGGTGAATTGGTGTGGAATTAGAAAATAAAAATTTCTTTGAGAATAGACAAAATTTTATAGTGGTTCGGTCCAACTCTTAACCTGCGTCCACTTCCCCCAAATACACAATTTAGGGTTCCACTACCACAAATGGATTACAAGGAGATTTAACAGGCTATTTCCAACCTTTACAATGAAGATTTCAAAGGCTATCTTCAACCTTTACAATGTGAGATTTCACAGGCTATCTCATGACCTTTACAATGAAGATTTAACAGGCTATCTTCAACCTTTACAAAGAGAATTTCAAAGGCTCTCTCCAAACCTAGAGTTTACCAAGGTTCACCCTAAACCTAGTGTTTACAAGGCTAACACCAAACCTACCTAAGTGTTTCCCAATCCTTACAAAGATTGACACTTGTACATGGTAGAAAGATCACTCAACCCAAGCAACAAATGCTCGAGAGCTCTAACTACCCATACACAATAAATTCACAAAGGAATTTATTTACAAAGAAATTTAGAAAAATTAATTGCAAGAGTTTGGCTATCTAAGAATGTGTGTTATATATTTAAACACAATTAAGAGGGGTATTTATAGCCTTAAACCTCAAAGCTAGCTGTTGAAAATAGTTTAAAAAAGGTTTCCAAAGGATAGTTGACTTTTTGAAAAATTC
>CANYLF012426140.1:0-18959 GCA_948193215.1 Bocquillonia castaneifolia
TAATCACTAATTATATAATTAATAAAAATATAATTATTAATAATTGTGTAATTCATTAGTAAATAAATATAGTTATTAAATACTAATTATACATTATTAATAACAATATATTTATTAATTTATTATTTAATAATTAACTAAATATAATTATTCATTAATAGCATATTTATTAATTATTAAGTAATTACTTATTAAACATAGTTATTAATTACTAATTATATATGATTTATTAAACTATATTTACTAATTATTATGTAATTATTAATTAAACATATTTATGAATTACTAATTATACATAATTAATAATTATTAATCGCTAATAATATATAATGAACAAATATATATTTATTAATTATTATCTCATCAATAATTATACATAATTATTCATCACTAATTATATATAATTAATAATTACACAATATTATATTAATTTGTAGTTGCATATAATTAATAAAAAAGATATTTATTTATATTTAATTAATTGCAAATTAAATATAATTATTAATTAATATTTATATAAGTATATTAATCACTAATTATAAATAATTAATTAAAATATATTTTTAGTTATTATTTAGTTGTTAATTAAATAGTTATTAATTACTAGTTATATATAATTAGAAATTATATAATTATATTAATTACTAGTCATAGATAATTAATAAAATTATATTTATTAATTATTATACAATTAATAATTATACTGAATTATTAACACTAATTATATATAATTAATAATTACACAATTATATTAATTAGTAGTTGTATATAATTAATAAAAAAATATATTTATTTATATTTGATTAATTACCGACCAAATTTTTGGTCAGCATTTGGTCGGTAACTTCATTCCTAACCAATTGCTGACCACAAATTTGGTCGGTAATTAATAGATAAAATAAATTTTTGGTCGTCCAATTACCGAACAATTTTATCGACCATATTGTTTTGCTCGGTAAAATTGGTCGGTAATCGATCAACAATTGGTCAGTAAATTATTGGAGCAAATTGGCTCCAATTCCTGCCAAAATTACCGACCAATTGCTGACCAATTTTTTTTGGTCGGTAAATTTGGTCAACATTTGGTCGGGAAATTGGTTACAAAATTTATTTTTTTTCCAGACCACTAATGGTCACTAAATGGTCGGTAATCCGGTAATTTCTAGTAGTGCTAGATTTTGGATCCAACTTTGTAGTTTCTTGGGTATTGTACATCACATACACAAGACTTCCAAATATATAGAGGTTTGAATAATCAACTAGCTTCCCAATCCACATATCCATCGGTGTCTTTAGATCAATTATTGTAGATGAAGACCAGTTAATCACATAACAGGTGGTGTTGATTGCTTCTACCCAGAATGCCTTATCCAGGCCCGCAGCTCCCAACATTGCTCTTGTTATTTCTAACAGAGTTTTGTTCATCTGTTCTGCCACTCCATTTTGTTGAGGAGTGTAT
The DNA here is from genome assembly GCA_948193215.1 of Bocquillonia castaneifolia. Lineage (NCBI taxonomy): Eukaryota > Viridiplantae > Streptophyta > Magnoliopsida > Malpighiales > Euphorbiaceae > Bocquillonia > Bocquillonia castaneifolia. The sequence continues at coordinate 1,460 of CANYLF012426140.1, forward strand.
GCCGTAGTGAACTGCTTTTTGATGCCTTCTTGATTGCAAAAGCTATCAAAATCATTACCAGTGTACTCTCCTCCATTATCTGACCTTAAACACTTGATCTTATTACCTGAATCAAGTTAAACCCATGCTTTGTAAGTTTTGAAACTTGCAAACACATCTGCCTTACTCTTGATAGGGTACACCCAACATCTCTTGGAGTAGTCATCGATGAAGGATATAAAGTACTTTGCTCATGCTAGTGATGAAACCAGTACTTGCCATAAATCAGAGTGAACTAATTCTAGAATAGTCTTGCTTCTTGAATTGGATGTGTTGAACTTTAGCCGATGCTGCTTGCTTGTTATGCAGTTCTTACAAAAAGGTAGTGTCACCTTTGTAAGGCCCGGAAGTAGATTTTTCTCAGCCAGAACTTTCATGCCTTGTTTAGAAATATGTCCAACCTTTTAATGGCCCACCATTGTAGATCTCTCACTCGAATTACTTGAAGTAACATATGCTTCTGCTTCTTGCACAGTCTCTCCCAAAAGCATATACAAATTTGCAACAATCTTTTCTCCTTTCATAATTACAAGCACTCCTCAGCTAATCTTCATGATTCCTTTCTGAACTTTGATAATACAATCAAGATCATCCAGCTATCCCAGAGATAACAAATTCTTCTTCAGACCTTACACATGTCTTACTCCTTGAATAGTGCGGACTGTACCACCATGCATCTTCAACCTGATGGTTTTAATGCCTATGATCTTTAAGGCATTATCTTTAAAACTATACACAAATCCTCCTAAAATAGGTTCATAATGATGGAACCATTCTCTTCAAGATGTCATGTGATAAGTTGCTCCTGAGTCAAGAAGCCACACATCAGTAAATTTCTTCCTGATCTCAGTTGATATTGATGATTCATAGCACAATATATTTCCATCATTGAGGTGCTTGCCACATTCCCTTGAGGATTGAAATTCTTCAGACTCCAACAATCCTTCTTCAGGTGACCTTTCCTACCACAATGGTAGCATTTAAAATTCTTCTTACTTCTTGATTTTGACCTACCATGATTGTGACTCCCATATGGGCCACGTTCCTTTGATCTCCCCCTCATCACCGTCAAGGCTTCCACTTATTTTGAACCTGCCTGCTTGTACTCCTTGTTCTTTCGCTGATTTTCTTCTTTAAGAATAACGACTGATATATCATCAAAGACGAGAGAATCAGAATGAATGTTATTTGTTAAGTTGATGATGAGTTGATCATATGAATCATGTAAAGTTTGGAGTAGAAGTTTGGCACGTTCTTGTGACTCTATTTTATAGCTTAAAGATGTGAGCTGAGAAAATAGAGTATTTAAGACATTAAGGTGCTCTGTCATTGAAGTAGATTCTGGCATTCTCAAGATGTAAAGTTTCCTCTTAAGGAAAATTTTGTTGTATAACGACTTGGCCTCGTATAGTTTAATGAGGTGGTCCCATATCTCCTTTATCGCCTTCCTTTCTTCTACATTGGACAAGATCCCATCTACAAGTGCCAAATAAAGGTTTGCAATAACATTCCCATCTATCTTGTTCCACTTATTATCATCTGTGATTTCCTGTAGCCTTTCACTGATCGCCTCCAGACAACTATCTTTTCTCAAGAAAGCCTTTATCTTTAATTTTCACAGTGAGAAATTTCTTTCGTTGAACTTTTCAATCTCAAATTTTACTGCTATTGCATATATCACAAAATTTCTGAGCAAAAATTAGCTCCCACTATTTCATGTGAACAGCACCGTGAATAGTACTCTACTACAATAATTATGAACAGTACCCTCGCTATAGTGAAAAATGAACAGTACTCTACTACAATAACGGGCTGCGCAATAACAAGCTGCTACAATATCATTCCCTATTTCAATAGTTATTATTTTACTATTCATCAAATTACTATTCCAACGTCCGTTTTCAAAACAGCTTGCAGCAAAAAACTCCACGTAATTTTCTCTTTCTCGTGGTATATTTTGTTTTCCAAAATACCACAACTTTTGAAACCCCTACCGGGCTCTTTACAACTTATAAAAGTAAATAATAATCTAATTTATTTTCTGATATGGAGGATCCACTTTAGTAGCTGCCATAGAGCATACAATAAATATACGCACACACACACACACCCACCTACCCAAACCATGCTCTGATACCAATTGTTGAGAAAATCGGATTAGATAGAGTAAGACCACAGCTAATAATTCGAGAAAATAAAGATAAAGAATTACGTGAAAAACCCCTAAACAAATTAGGGTAAAAACCACGGGTAATGATAGAAGAATTTTACTATGAAAAAATAATACGAGTTATAACCTCTCTATTTATAAAGAAAAAACATCGAAAACTCTCTCTTTATAATAGGAAAAAATAATCACTCAACTCTCTAATATTTCTCTATCTCTCTCTATATATTTTTTTCTCTCTGGGATGGAATGATTTCCTTCTTACATTCTCTATCTATTTATAGGCAAAAAATTACACGTATAAAACACGTAATAGTTGTAGCACCGAAAACCACCGAAATTTGACAAAAAAAAGAATGAAAATTTCTTTTCTTTTCTTTATCAAAAGTTTCGGCTTTATTGCAGCTACAGAAATGAGCTAAGAAAAATCAAAAAGACTTGAATGGTTCCTATCAAGCGTAAGAATTGTGTTAAGCAGTGTTGACAAAAATGACACCTTTTAATTTCGTGAAGAAGGGGCACAATACAATACTGAAGAAGTCATTTAATTTGGGCCTAATAGCCTTTTATGGCCTGAACTTTAGGCCATTTTTTAAATATAGCCCCAACTTCAAAAAGTTTCAATTAGTACCTGGTACTTTTCGAATTGATTCAAATATAGCCAACTCGATTTTGGCGTGTGTTTTGGCTGGCGTGGCTTTGCTGACGTGGCATGTGTGGCTAACGTGGTATGTGTTTTTGCTGACGTGGCAGCCGCGTCAGCAAGTCACGTCAGCCAAAACACATGCCACGTCAGTAATGAGAGCCTCGTTAGCAAGCCACTTCAGCCAAAACACACGCCAAAATTGAGTTGGCTATATTTAAATCAATTCAAAAAGTACCAGGTACTAACTGAAACTTTTTAAAGTTGGGGCTATATTTGAAAAATGGCCTAAAGTTCAGGCCATAAAAGGCTATTGGGCCTTTAATTTGTGGGAAATTATGGCATTCGATCATTCTAAAGTCTTAATGGTTGGTTGGTGTGTAAAAATCGGTCAATCGAAAGACTTGGAAAATAATAATGCATTGAAGACTTGAAATGCATTCCTTATGTTTGGTGACTGGTGAGGAGTAGAATAGTTGATGGAGAATGTACGCCACTGGATTATGTTTCCTATCCCTGCTATTGAAGTATGCTTGTGGGTAACTATATGTACAGCACACGCATTATATAATTAGTGTAATTAAACTCTTCATGCATTACATAAGTAAAAAAATATTAATTTAAATTAACAATTTATTATGAACTATTTTTCAATTTTAAAATCTGAAGCAATATTTATAAAATAAACGTAAGAATTCATAGCCTATATATAATACTCCCTCCGTTCGGATAAGGGTGTCTCTTTTTGAAATAAAAAGTGTTCATATTTAGTTGTCATTTTAGGACAATTTAAGATTTCAAGATTATAGTTAATGTTATTTTTTCATATATGACCATGTAATAAATGTTAAATGTCAACTTAACACTCATATTGTCCTTCTTAATTGATAGGGACATATTAGTAAATCAAATATCAAATTAATTATTTTCTTAATATGTGTGCTTTTCATAAAAGAAACACTCTTATCCGAATGGAAGGAGTAATTAACGTACTTATACACGTTTATATATATTTTTTTTAAAAATGCCTCTTTAATTTTTTAAATTTTCAGCACTGATCAAGATTTTTTTGGGAGGAAATTCTATGATAATTTAGATTACTAATGCTTTTACTTTTTCTATATTTTCTTTCTTTTACAGCATTTTTGTTTTTTTTTCACAAGTATTACAATTTTTATTTATTAATTAATGTTAATATGATTTCTACTACATGATGTCAATCAGCATATATATTTTAATTTGTTTATGAAAATTCCACATTAATTATACGAATGAATCCACAGATTAAAACTTGGTATAATTAATTTTATGTTGGGTCAAAGTGATTTGGATCTTTAAATGTGTGTGGGGCATTTTGGTGGAAGCTGCAACTAGAGAAATTGTAATGCTTGCATTGAGAATTAATGTTCAAGCTTTGTTTGAATCTATGTGTGTGTCAGTGATATACACACACACACACACACACGCAAATATACCCATTTCACTTTCTTATTCACTCTTTTCTGCTGCCGTGAAATCAGCATCAGGTTCCATACCGCTCAATGTCCACAGGTGTGAACCTGAACTAATAGCTCCGGCAAAGCCTACCCCTCATGAGTTGAAGCCATTAGCAGACATAGATGATCAAGAGGGTCTTCGGTTCCATATTCCTGTCATTCATATTTATCATAATGACCCTTCAATGAATGGAAAAGACCCTGTTAAGGTGATTAGGGAGGCAGTTGCTAAGACGCTTGTGTTTTACTATCCATTTGCTGGGAGGCTTAGAGAAATGTATGACCGCAAGCTTGTAGTGGATTGCACCGGTGAAGGGATCTTGTTTATTGAGGCTGATGCCGATGTTACTATCGACCCTTAATCCTCCGTTCCCTTTCTTGGATGAGCTCCTTTTTGATGTTCCTGGCTCTAGTGGAGTCTTAAACTGCCCTTTGTTGCTTATTCAGGTACTTAATTATTATTTCTTTTTCCAGTCATGTCAGCTAAATTTTGATTACTCATTCACCAGATACTAATTAATTGGATCGAATGATCAATCTGCTTGCAGGTGACACGCTTTAAATGCGGCGGCTTTGTTTTTGCGCTTAGACTCAATCACACCATCAGTGACGCCCCTGGTTTAGCCCAATTCACAACGGCAATTGGAGAAATGGATCGTGGAGAAGAATTCCCTTCTGTCATGCCAATATGGGAAAGACATCTCCTCAATGCAAGGAACCCACCAAGAATAACATGCCCACATCGTGAGTACGATGACATTCCTGACAATAATAAAAAGTTCCCATTTCCACTTGACGATGTTGTTCATCGAGCATTCTTTTTCGGACCTACTGAAATATCCGCTCTCAAAAAACTTACCCCTCCTCATCTCCGTCATTGCTCTACTTTTGAATTATTAGCCGCATTTCTTTGGAAGAGTCGTACTATTTCTCTGCAACCTAAATCTGCACAAGAAATGCGCATGATCTTAATCTTCAATGCACGCAACAAGTTTAATCCTCCTTTAATACCAAAAGGGTATTATGGCAATGGATTTACTTTTTCAACTGCGGTTGCAACTGCTGGAGAGCTTATAAAAAATCATATAAGTTTTGCTATCGAATTAGTAAGAAAAGCCAAAGCTGAGACAACCAGAGAGTATGTGCAGTCGGTGGCCGATACATTGGTGATTAAGGGTAGGCCTCTGTTTGCTGTTGAAGGGACATACGTAATATCGGATGTGAGACATGCAGGAGTTAGAGAGGTGGATTTTGGGTGGGGTAAAGCCAAATATGGTGGTCCTGTTAGAGCCATTCCTTTAATGACAAGTTTTTGTGTACCCTCTGAAAATAGTAAGGGAGAAAATGGATTCTTCTTGCCGATTTGCTTGCCTGCCCCAGCCATGGAAAGATTCGTCAAGGAGTTTAATATTTTAACGCAGAAAATGCCAATTAGTGAAGCCATGGGTTCCTCAAAAATAATATCTGCTCTGTAAAACACTATGAAATTATGCCCGTGTGAGTATATGCAATTAAAGTGCATGCAGGCTAGTACTTAATTACTAGCTAGTTAGCTAATTATGTACTCCCTCATTATATGCATAAATATTAGAAATAATCATTAAATCATCTACATTTTGAAAAAATAGATCTCTAATTACTAAATTACACTTTTACTCACACTTTAATGATTATTTTTTTTAATAAATTAATAAGGGTAGTTTTCGAACTTGAGACCTTTCACCTCCTACTCACATGGGTAGTATCAGTCGACCCAAGGTGGATTGGTTAATGATTACTTTTAATAGTTATAATTTATAGTATTGATAAAAGTAAACTTGAAAAAATTATCATTAATGAATCATTAGTTTTTGTAAGTGACAAATAATTTGAGACAAAAAAAAGTCTCTACGAGAGTTATTATGGAATGAAGTAATATAATTTGATTTTTCGCATGAGTATTTTTACAGCTATTTGCTTGGGATACATGGCAATTTTTTTTCTGAAAAAACAATGTTCCATCATCAGTTTGTGAATTAATGACATTTCCAACCATCGGTCACATTGAGAAAAAAAAATGTTGAATTTTAATCGAGCAATACTAAACAAATTCTTGAGTTAAAGAGGTCACTAAATTTTTATTTTTTTAATAGGACAAAAGAATTTTATTAACAAAATAAAGAAAAAGGCTTACAAACTGGCAAGTTGCCCAAAATATGTCAAAAACAGATGAACCAAAAGCAACAGAAATTATTAAGTGAATCTTCACCATACAATATTGTGAACTATTCATTAATTATTTGACACTTTAACATAATACATTCATACATTAGTTGATTTATTTACGACATTAAATGCACATTTTCACATGTTGAATAAATCAATAGCAAAAGGTGTAAATAAGCGCCTAAATTTTACACCCAGAAATTTTTAAATCCTTAATGTTTGACTCAGTATAATCAAGCCCTTCAATTCCAAAATTTGGTACAAGTAAACCCTTCCTTCCTAACATCATTAACAATTAACGTTACTCTGTTAGATGTCTGTTAATTCTTGTTTTCAACTTCTTGAGATTCTCAAAACTACCTCTGGCTTTTTTCTTTTCTTTTCTTCTTTAATGACGAAGTCGAAGAACAATTACTCGTACAGTGTAGCTCTTAAATCTTTAATTATCTTCTAAAGTTCAAACAACATTGTATTAGCCTATTAATATAAACAATGCGTTAGTGAGACCATTTCTACCGAGATCCGTTCAGAGGTTGCTCCTCAAACTCAAACAGTTTTTGTTACGGCTATTCCAACTACTGTTCCCTTAACTATTGTTGCATCTCAACCTGCAAAAAGCGAGTCTCTAGAGCGGGTTCATAGGAATCCAGTAAAGCCCCTATAATTTGGAATTGGTTTTCCTAAGTACTAAAAATGAAACTTTGGGGTGGGGGCAAGGCCTCCTCAACAATAACGTGGCTACGCCGCTGAATGTTTATAATTTGTTGCTGTTAAGCCATGTAAATTGGGATTGCTATTGAGGATTAGTTCAAGATTCAAAAATTAAAGTCTGTTGAATGAAAAGATTTTTGCATGTACTGCGACAATGAATGAACTAAAGGATAGAAAGGCAAATCTTCTGTCACGACCTTAAAAATTTAGAAAATAATTAATTATATATTACCACATCATAAATCATATCATTTGCATCATATTTATGTACGATACATTGTATAATATAATGTGATAGAAGAGTTTAAGTGTTGTAAAGTTTATGGAAGTTAAGGTATAGAATAAGGACATAATTGTAAGGAAAGTTAAAAGAGTTAATTGTAGTATAAGTTTGATTGAAGAATTAATTGGTTGGTAGAATTTTATTTGGGTTTATCATCATCATCAACATCATCATTATTATTATTATTATTATTATTATTATTATTATTATTATTATTAAAAAAATAATTTTTGGTGGACAAGTCCACCGAGACTCCACTTATTCCCCCCCGAACTTATCTTCTTTCTTATCTCCTTCTTTTCTTTCCTTTTATTTTTCTTTCCTATCTTCTTCTTCCTCTTTTCTTTCTTCTATCTATTGCCCTTTAAACCTCTACTTCATCAAAATTTTACCAAAAATTTTTCTTGAAAGCTTTGGATTAGTTGAAGAACAATTTGAAGATTTGAAGCTTAAATTAAGGTAAATTCTTTCCTTTGTAGTATTTTAATTAAATTAGGGTACATGAAGAATTTGGGGAAAAGTTGATTTGAAGTTGTAAGCAAGTAATTAGGACTTGATTAAGTATGAATCATGTATTAATTTGTGAAAATAATATTATTTTTAGGTTGATTACATGAATTTCTCTAAAGTGCATGCTGTTGTTTTTAGACTGTGTAGCACATCCTCAGTATTTTGATCATAAAATTGAGTGATTTTAGTGTCTATGAAAACTTTAGGATGTGCCCTAAAAGAAAATTCATCCATTTGGTTAGTTATTTAAGGTCAAACTTTGTACTCTATTGATACGAGAATAGAAGTAGCTGAATGAAACAAATTATAACTTTATTTATGCAAATGATTTTGAGGTGATTCTTGTTGCTACGATTTCTAATTGGAATGAACTATAATTCTGTAAAATATCATATTTTTATCAAGTGTGGTGTATTTTTAAAGTCAGTACATGTAAGATGCCTACATGAACATGCTGATAATCGGTCTTTAAGCTATATAAATCACTATAATTTTGTTTGATTTCTCCATCATTTGAGTTTTTTAGTACTTATTTTTGTTGATATTTTGTGTTTTACATGTTAGGGACGGAGGAAATCAATTCGGGACAAGTTCGGGTAGAATTCACGTGAAACCAAGCTCGAGGAAAATTCGGGACAACAAGCCAGGAGCAGACCGGATCCGGTCCGGTCTACAATTGTCTCTCGGCTTCTTCGGGCGTTTGGAGGCATTTCAGGCAGTAGCTTTGGAGCAGGCTGGATTGGATCCAGTCCGACCAGGAGCAGACAGGATCTGATTCGGTCTGCACTCTTTTCACGCGGAAATTTGAACCAACTCGGGTTTTTGCGATTTTTAGGGGTTTTTTGGTATTTTTATGGTTTCAAGTGTGGACTATAAATAGAACATTATATTTAGTTGCCACACCATCTAGGAACATTATTATTAATTAGAAACACCTGTGATTACGTAGTTTAGAGTTTTGAAGAAATTCAAGGAGATTCTCAAGGTTTTTGAAAATTTGAAGATTTAATCAAGCTTCCAAGACGAAGTTTATTCTTCCTTGCTTCTTTATTTTATTTAATCATGTTTAGTTGTTATTTATTTATTATTGTCAGAATTTTTACTATGATTATGAACTAATTTCCCTACTAGAGTGATGGGTGTAATCTAGTAGGGGAGTAATTCGATTAGCAATGTTTGGATCTCTATGTTAATATAGTTTTTTTATTGTTTCTTCATTCAATTCAATTTCTAAGTGATTAATATAATTCTTGATTGGCCACCTAGATTTATGTTTGTTAGGGTTTATGATTGAATTGATGGATTATTGTAACCTGGAATTGGAAATTGAGTTTGTTTAGATGTTAATACGGACACGATAATTAACCTAAACTTGATTTAAAGATGTGCTTCATGGATTTGAATGTTTAATTAGTGTGCATCAATGGATTAGCATAGTTGATTGATTCAAATACGTTTTTCTACATCGATGGAGGATTAAAACACTTTCGAAAGTCTTGCTTGAATGAAATTACATTGTTAATTGAATTGCTTCCTCTAGATGAAGTCTAGAACTCTAGATCTTTCTTTATTGGTTGTTTCTTAATCTTAATTGTTTTTACTATTGCGTTTATTTCCTTGTTTTCGATTCTTTGTTTGATTTAGTTTTAAAACGATTGCAAAATCTACTCAAGGGTTTTCATTTTACTTTCTTATCAATTGTGCCTATAATCAAATGATTTTCCACGATTGTCCCTGTGGATTCGACCTCGTACTCCGAGTATATACTACATCTATTCCGTACACTTACGGGAGTTGTCAAGTTTTTGGCGCCGTTACCGGGTACAACGGAGTGTTATTTTTTGAATACGTATTGTATATTTATTCTTTTACTTTTAGTTGTTGAATTTGGTGTTTGTGTTGATTTATTTCAGGTAGTGCATGATAACTCGAAATCAATCAAAGAAATTTGATTCATTAGAGTTAGAACCTTTGAATCCTGAGATCGAACGCACGTGCCAAGCTAACCGTTCAGTAACTCGTCGAAGAAAGTTAGCTAGGGGAATCAAAGAAAGAGTAGAATTATTTTAGATGAGTCAACCAAGGAATCCAACTAATCCACAATTGGGGTTGCCGCTAAACCCCCTTGAAGGACACATTGAAGACATCAATGATGATGATGATGACTTCATCAACAACAACGGTGGAAACAATGGTGCTAACGGTAACAATGGAAGAAATAATGCTACAATTGGAGCTGCTAATCCACCTATCGGAGTAGTCGTTGATCCACTACGTCCCATTGTCAATGTTCAATGTCCTACATAACAAGATGGGCAACAACATGGGTTCGTTCCACGGCAAGGAAATCAACGAGCTCCACCATAAGGGAATGGCGATAATAGGGCCTATCTTCACGATATTCAATGCCCTGTTATTAGTGCATCCCCTTCGTGCATTGTTTTGAGTGCTGCTGCTAAGAATTATGACTTGAAGACTCTTCAATTCAACATGATTCCACACTTCCATGGTCTACCATCCGAGGATGCATTAGCTTTTATGAGGGAATTCTGCAGCGTCATTGCAACTTTTCCTTTGAATGGTGTTCCAAAACTTGAGCTGCGGATGAGATGCATCCCTCTAGCATTGAAGGATAGAGCCAAAATTTGGTTCAAGAACTTACCTGATCCTTCTATGCGGACTTGGGATGATGTCTACAAGAAGTTCATCACCAAATACTATTCTCAAGGCAAGACTATGGAGCTGCGGACCAAGATCAGCACTTTCTACCAAAATGATGGTGAACTTTTCCATGAAGCTTGGGATAGATTCCAAGGTTATCTGACTCAATGTCCACATCACCAATACCCCACTAATCTTTTAGTGATGTTCTTTTATGATGGATTATGTGATGATGGGCAAAATCTGGTGAGCACTCATGTTGGTATCGGTATGGGTGAGAAGACTTCTGAGGAGATGTGGGATATCTTCGAGATGCTCGCTACTAACTCGCAAATGAAAGCTGGCAGGAATAGGAGGAATCATTCTGGTGATCAATCATCTTCTGAAGTACTCAATCACGTGGTTGATCTCACTAAACATGTAAAAATGTTAATGGCTAGAGAGCCAAATTAACCTAATCCTCCTACAAATGAAGCTTGCTACTTCTGCGGTCAACTTGGGCATGCATCTACCAATTGCGCTTATGATGGAGATTAGAATGCAGATGAGGCAAATTATGTGGGCAGTTATGGGAACCGTCAACCTAGGAATGATTCATATTCCAATACTTATAATCCAGGATGGCGCAACCACCCCAACTTCACTTGGAAGGATTTAAATCAGCCTAGTCAACCTCGATAAGGGGCTCCTGGTTTCCTACCAAGGCAACCATATCAACCTCCACATCAACAAGTGCCGCCTCAACAATAAGTTTAACAACCTCCTCAATAGCCATCTAAGCCTTCTTTTGAAGATATGGTGCTCAAATATATGGAAAATCAAGACACTATTGTGAAGAAACAAGGAGTAATCATTCAAAATCTAGAGCAACAAACTGGACAACTAGCTAAGCAATTACAAGAACGACCTCAAGGTGCCTTGCCTAGCAATGCAGTTGTCAACACTAAGGAGACGGCGGTGTCTATTCAATTGAGGAGTGGCAAGGCATTAGATGAGCCATATGCAACAAAGCAAGGAGACTAAGATGAAGAGTTGGCACCACTTAAGGAGGATGGCAAGGAGCCAATCATACAAGTTGAGCAACCTATGGAGAATGAAGTGATTACTACTCCTATTATACCACCAGTTCCTTTCCCCAAAGGCTAAAGAAAATGAAGGAGGAGGAGAACTTTAATAAATTCGTAGAGATGTTCAAGAAGATTCAAATCAACATCCCTTTGACTGAAGCCATTGCTCAAATACCTTCGTATGCAAAATATTTGAAGGAAATTGTGAGTAGGAAGAAAAAGTTGGAGGAAAAAGCTACTATAGCTTTAACTGAAGAATGCAGTGCCATAATTTAGAATCATTCTATGCTACCTACAAAGATGAAAGACCTAGGGAGTTTTACGATTCCATGCCATATTGGTTCTTTTATTACTGATAAGTGTTTGTGTGATTTAGGTGCTAGCATTAACTTGATGCCTTTGTCTTTGTTTACGACTTTGGAGATTGGTGATTTGAAGCTGACAAGGGTGTCATTACAACTCGCTGATAGATCAGTGAAATATCCTGAAGGAATCATTGAGGATGTTCTTGTGAAAGTCAGTAAATTTTACTTTCCCGTTGATTTCTTGGTTATGGATATTAGTGAGAACATAGAAGTACCTATTATTTTAGGACGTCCATTCTTAGCTACTACTGGTGCTTTAATTGATGTGAAAAATGGCAAATTAACTTTGTAATTAGGTGATGCCAAGGAAGAATTTGATGTATTGAAAGCTATTAGACATTTTGATTCCATAGAGGATTTAGATGCATGTTTTATGGTTGATGTGATTGATCCTTTATTGGAATTGCAATATGCTAAGGAAATATCTAATGATCACCTAGAAACTTGTTTGCAATTGATTTCTGACATGCACGATGATGATGAGGAGCTTAAAGCTCAAGCTCAATATCTAGAAGGGCGAGGATTTGTTCCTAAGGAGAGGTTTGAGCCTCTTAATCGACCTTCCAAGGAGGAAAAACTTACAACACCATCCAAACCAGAACTTGCACCTTTGCCTTCTCATTTGAAGTATTTATTTCTAGATAAGGAAGAGACCTTGCCGGTCATTGTGTGGTCGGATTTGACAAAGCATGAGGAGCAGAAAGTCATCGAGCTTCTATGGAAGTACCCCAAGGTACTTGCTCGATCCTTGGGGGAAATAAGAGGCGTCAATCTAGCCTTTTGTACTCATAAAATTCTTATGGAGTTGGATCACAAACTAATTGTGCAACCATAAAGACGCCTCAATCCAAACATGAAAGAGGTAGTCAAGGCCGAGGTGATTAAGTTGCTTGATGCTGGAATCATTTATGCTATATCAGATAGCAAGTGGGTTAGTCCGGTGTAAGTGGTTCCAAAGAAGGGAGGCATGACGGTGGTTACTAATGAAAAGAATGAGGTGATTGCCATGCGAATAGTCAATGATTGGCGTGTATGCATTGACTATAGGAAGCTCAATTCAGCAACTCACAAGCATCACTTTCCTCTACCATTCATTGATCAAATGCATGAACGCCTTGTGGGTTATAAGTTCTATTGCTTCTTGGATGGCTATTCGGGTTACAACCAAATCCCCATTGATCCGTTAGATCAAGAGAAGACTACATTTACTTGGTCTTATGGCACATTTGCATTCAGATGCATGCCATTTGGATTATGTAATGCCCCCACAACTTTTCAAAGGTGTATGATGGCTATCTTCTCCAATATGGTCGAAGACATTATCGAAATCTTCATGGATGACTTTAGTGTTTTTGGCAACTCGTTTGATGCTTGTTTAGCAAATTTGGAGAGGGTTTTAGTTAGATGTGAGGAAGCTAACTTGGCATTGAATTGGAAGAAATGTCACTTTATGGTACGTGAGGGTATAGTCTTTGGGCACAAGATTTTCTGAAAAGGGGATTGAAGTTGATCGAGCAAAGATTGAAGCAATTGAGAAGCTTCCTATTCCTACATCTGTCAAGGATATTAGAAGCTTTCTTAGGCATCCGGGTTTCTATAGAAGATTCATTAAGGATTTCTCTAAGATTACTCGTCCCTTGTGTGCTCTATTAGGAAAGGATGTTCCTTTCAAGATGAATGATGATTGAATCAAGGCTTTTGAGAAATTGAAGAAGGAGCTGATTTCGGCACCCATTATTACTTCACCAAATTGGGAGCTACCATTCGAGTTGATGTGTGATGCTAGTGACTACGCCGTAGAAGCCGTGTTAGGAAAATGCAAACAAGGGAAGTTGCATGTTATTTATTATGCTAGCAAGTTACTTAATGATGCTTAAATAAATTATGCAATTACTGAAAAAGAATTGTTAGCCGTTGTATTTGCTTGTGATAAATTTCAATCTTATCTTGTAGGTTCTAAAATAATTATTTTCACTGACCATTTGGCTTTGAAGTATTTGCTAGCAAATAAGGATGCCAAGCCGTGATTGATTAGGTGGATCTTATTACTACAAGAATTGATCTGGAAATCAAGGACAAGAAGGGAATAGAGAACATGGTGGCGGATCACTTATCAAGGATGCATTCTGAAAGGGAAGTAACATTACCCATTAATGAATTATTTCCCGATGAGACATTATGGAACGTAAATAAGGTTGATTAGCCTTGGTATGTTGATATTGTCAATTACTTATCTTCTAGTACCTTGCCTCATGATTACACTTCGCAGTAAAAGAAGCGCTTCTTCGCTTCTTTGAAAGACTTTTTGTGGGATGATCCTTTGTTATTCAAGAGGAGTCCAGATGGCATTGTGTGCCAGAAGTCAAGGTTCCAAGTGTCATTCAACATTGCCATTCTGAATCGGTCGGTGGACATCATAGCGCGGAACGAACAGTCGCAAAGATTCTACAATGTGGATTCTACTGGCCAACTATGTTTAAGGATACAAGAGCTTTTGTTGCCACCTCTGATCAATGCCAATGGATGGGTAACATCTGGAAGAAGCAAGAGATGTTCCAAAAGCCGATCTTGGAGGTCGAGATTTTTGATGTATGGGGACTTGATTTCGTGGGTCGATTTCCATCTTTGTTTAGAAGCCAATACATTCTTGTAGCGGTTGATTATGTGTCCAAATGGGTGGAAGCCGTTACTCTTCCTACCAACAAGGGAAAAGATGTAGTGAAGTTTGTTAAAAAAAACATGTTTTCAAGGTTAGAGTTCCTAAAGCTATTTTGAGTGACAATGGAGTTCACTTCCAGAACTATCAATTTCGTGCCTTGTTGGAGAAATGTGGACGCAAATTCAAGACAAGGACACCATATCATCCTCAATCTAGTGGGCAAGTCGAAGTTTCGAATAGGGAGATCAAGCAAATCTTACAAAAGACGGTTAATTCATCGCGCAAATATTGGTCATTGAAGCTTGATGATGCCTTGTGGGCATATCACACCGCCTTTAAGACACCTATTGGTATGTCCCCTTATCGTCTTATTTATAGCAAAGCATGTTACTTACCCGTTGAGTTGGAGCACCGTACATTTTGGGCAATCAAAAACCTGAATTTTGACTTGACAACGGCGGGTGAAAAGAGATTGTTTGATTTGGTGAAGTTTGATGAAATCCGCCGTGAATCTTATGATAGTGCTCTCCTTTACAAAGAGAGAACTAAGGCATGGCACGATAAGAATGTGATTCGAAAAGACTTTCATGTTGGGCAACAAGTGTTGTTATTTAACTCAAGGTACAGACTCTTTCCAAGGAAATTGCGTTCTAGGTGGTCCGGGCCTTTCAAAGTCACAAAGGTGTTGGGAAATGGTGCTATTAAGATTGTTGGCAATGAACAACATCCGTTTACAGTAAATGGACAACGATTGAAGGTATACTACACCGCCCAAACCTTCTTCCCGAGCAATTGAAGCATCACTACATCTAGCTCTAGACGTTAAACAAAGCCCTAGTGGGGAGGATAACCCACATTTTTTCTTTTCATGTCTTTTAATTTGTTTGTATTTTGAATTTCTTTAATTTGTAGTGTAATGTAGCTTAGTATTTTATTGGTTTTTGTTGTATTTTTCATTTTTTAAAAATTTTCAAAAAAAATGAATTTTTGAATCTTTTTTATTATTTTTGCCGCAATTTTTGTTTAATTTTTTGCGTTTTGTTTTGTTTTTGTAGGGACTTCTAAAGACACAAGGATATTTTGGGAATTTTGAAAAAAGCTACAATAAAAGGGAAGTTCCTAACTCTGTTAGGATTTGTTTTTAATTGTTTTCCTAGTGATACATGGAATTGCTTATATGATTAGTTGTTTTGGTTATTTGATAAGTTAAGCTTTTCCTTTCAATAATTGGATTAGGTTTTCCTAGAGTTGTAGGATTTGGGTTTTGATGCCTATAAATAGAGCATTAGAGAGCTATTTTCTTTACTCTACAAAAAAAAAATTCCTACACATTATTTTCTTTGTCTTTCTTTGTCATCATGTTTAGAAAGGGTTCTTCCTCCTTGCCTAGAATCTTGCATTCTCCATACCCACATGGAAAACCAAAGCCTATTCCACCCCATCAACCCCCAACTCTTACATATGCTAAAACTTTAGCACAAAGGACCGCCATTAGAGCATGGCATCGCGCTTTCCATAAGCCATATGAAGAGTTTTTGAGCTTGGAAAAGATTGTGGAATTAGAGCGACATGAACGGATGCAAGCTCACCTTGAGAATTGATCGGCCCGCAAGTGCACGGGTGTCATCAAGTAATAGAGAGGGTGAGTATGAGTGCCGAACCACGAGGAGTCAGAGTTTTGAATATTAATTTCAGGATTCAAATGGCTATCCAAGCAACATAAAAGGTTTTGGGATAAACAAACAAAAGCAAGAACACATAAAACACAGACAATCAAATAAAAGGAAACAAAACGTGAAATTGACAATCTAAAAATCAATTAATAACTAAACACTCTAGGATGAGGATCCACCTAATCTAACCATAACATCAAGAACACAAAAGCATATGATTACCAAGGTTAACTCTCATTATGGGTGAGGGGGTTTTTAATAGTCTAAGCCTATCTCTAGGTCAAAGACCATGAATCACCAACCATGGGGACAAGCTCTCACCAGCCCTTTAGCATACAAAGCAATCCTATAAAAACTTTATCTACCCAAATCCCCTACCAATGTCCTTGAGAGCTCTCACAAACAAAACACATTAGCATCCTTGAATGTATATCCACACCCAACAACATTTCTCAATGCCATTAAGTGTTAACAAAGCATTCATGAAGTGGCCATCAACATAAACACACAATATAACAACATACAAGAAACCCTAAGAGAGAGAAAACCCAAATAGTCCCAAACAATCACATTCAAATCATTTTTGTACAAATTAGGTTTCACCCATCCTAGAGCATGTTAACCTACTCATAAATACTGAAAAATAAACATAAATCAAAGATAAAGATGAGATTTGAAGAGATAACACCCATAGATGCCAAAATAAGAAAACAAGAATAAGAGATTTCTCCAAAATAGCAAAAGGTACTTGATTGATTTGATGAAATAAAGAGTTTTTTTACAACTTAATCTAAACTAATCCTAAGTTAATCTACTCTAATCTAGTGTTTATCTCTCTAAAAATGTGTTCTTTTCTCTCACTAGGGGCTTGGAGCGACTAGAAAATGACTTAGGGTTCAAAAAGGGGGAGTTTAGAGGCTTATAAAGGAGTTCCAAGTGAAGCACGGCCGTGTGTGGCATGGCACATGGGCCATGGCATCGAACTGAGGCTCCCCCCCTCAAATTCTGGCTAAAATGGGTC
>CANYLF012426375.1:0-14391 GCA_948193215.1 Bocquillonia castaneifolia
ATAACTGAAATATATAAAAATCCATATAATATGTGGATTTAGTTAAATTTAATCATAAAATTATAAATTAGTATAATAAAAATTCTAAATATATATTATTAGGACTAAAAGATATTTATTAACAATAAAATTATATATTTATTAAATTTTCATTTTATTATACGAATTAATTTTGTGTTTATATTGAATTTTTGTAAGAAATTCGGATTTTTATTGTGAAATTCGCAACTTAATAATGCAACAACTTTGACGGACCATAACTTGGGCTAGAAGACTCGAAATTGAGTGATTCAAATGTCTAAATTCAAGAGAAAATCGAGATCTACAACTTTATGAAGAAGTAGTGGTCGTTTGGAGACTTTAGGCACCTAAAATTTTTTGTCAAAACTGATTAAATAACCTGATCAAATTTGGGTAGGATCAAAATTTTAATTTTATCAAATCGGTCAGATTCAATTTGTTAAACCATCAGTGAAAAAAAGGGTTTGTAAAACCGTACTTAATTACCATTATTTAAAAATTGGAAGAAATTTTGATACAGAATTTCTAGTTATAGCCTACTCGACGGCCGACGTAGCACAATCCTTTCAGCAGCCGAGACCGAAAAAGGCCCATTGGCGGGGTCTCCTCAAGAGTGTGTCTATTGCAAAGTGATGCAACCAAGGATGGCACCGTCCAAAACCCTAATGGCGTGCATGATGGAGCTAATGGAGCTAAATTAAAGTCTAAGCTAAGGAATGGAAATGATGTGCTAGCATATGAGCCACCATTAACTAGATTGCAAGCTAAGAGGTTCAAGGAGACTTTATTGAGTTTTGTGATGCATTTGTGTGGCAAGATCGACATTGGGAATAATGAAGATGACATTGGCTTGAAGATGGTTACAATGGTTGCATTTAAACAAGCTTAAAAATGCAAGTTTGACCAAGTCAAAGTCAATGGTCAAAGGTTAACAAGTCAACACATTGACTTAGGACATAAGTTGTGGAGACATGTTTTCTTTAGGACAAGCTTTGTCTTGGCTTAGGACAACCCTTTGTCTTGACTTAGGACATATGTTGTCTTGTCTTGAGTTATGTCTTAATTAGTTTCCTAATTTGGTTAAGACATAACCTTATCTAGATAGGAATTATTTTATGTCTTATTTTCTAGTTTTCCTTATTAGTTAGGAATTCTATTTTCATTAGGATTTGTTGTTAGCTTTGCTTGTAAGCCAAGTTTTCTTGGTTGGCCGCCAACCCTATCCTTTTAGGCTAGGATTTGTGTTTTGTAAGCTCTATATATAAAGGGCATAGGGGGGGCACGAATTTTCCATCAATTATTAATAATATTTTCTCAAGTTTTTGCTTTGCAAATTCCCTTAAGTCTTTAAGGTGTTCCTTATTGATTTCTTGAAATTAATTTAAGTTGATTAGATCAATTTCACATCTAACTTAAATAATTTATTAACTTGTTAGTTTTAGGTTGTTTAAGCATTCATCTTTTTATAACTAGAGACTTTAGTAGTTATATTGCTAAGCTTGCTAGTTCCATTCAATTTAATTGCAAACATCAAGTTAGATGTTAGGGGAAACGAAATCAACATTATTGGTAAGCTTGCTATCTCCATATAGGTAGAGACCTTATCACATTTGATTAGTTAAACCATCTATTAAGTGTTTGAACGTATCCATTGTTGTTTGACCTCAATCAATCTCCAAGGGTGTTGGTTTCGCATCACCTCCTTAGACATCCTTCAAGGAGGTTGTTTAAATGGCTTGGTTTCATCTGTAATTGGAAGGTGATGTTCCACCAATTTCTTGTCTAATCCTGGCATTTCCTCGAAGCTCCATGCAAAGCAATCCTTAAATTCCTGTAGCATTCTAATAATCTCTTGTTTTGTGTTAAAATTCAAAATGCTACTTACATAAGTGATGCGAGGATCTTTCTTTGTCCCTAAATTCACCTCTTCGAGTGGTTTCTAGACCTCAGCCTTCGCGTCATCCAATTTCAAAGGAGCAATATGTAAATCCTCAAGATTGAGTTCCTCAGGTACCTCATGCAGGTCTTCCTTAGGATCATCCTTAAATATAACTTCAACACCGCACACTTCTGGATTTTCTTCTTTATCAAAACATTCCTCAACAACTTGCTGCATTCGAGCTCTTAGTATCGCGATTGCAACAACTACATACCGCTCACTTGTCAACTTAATCATCAACTTCCTCAATAATTGGACCTTCCATCGGCCTTTGATAAGGCACGATGGCTGTGGAATTGAGGATGTTCCTTGACTTCTTTTGGATGCATTCTTTCTATGAAGATGAAATTCCTTTAGGTTGATCAAACTTATTCTTCCCAACAAATTGAATAGGCCCAAGATTCGTATCATAATATTTGGCCTTAATAGGATTAGCAGAAGCATGAAAGGGTTTTCTATCTACCCAAATAACTTATACATCATCTCCTTTCCAAAATAGTAGGAATTGATGTAATGAGGATGGCACACAATAATTAGAGTGAATCCAATCCCGGCCTAGTAAGGCCTGGTAACTTACCGAGGAATCTACCATAAAGAAAGCTGATAAAAATGTCTTAGTGCCAACAGTGATTTCCATAGGCAAGACCCCTAATGCCTTTGTCACTTCCCCATTAAAAGCAGCAACAGAAACATCAGTTGATATTAAATTCTTAAGTGATTTACCTAAGGAACGTAGCATCCTTAATGGCATGACAATAACTATCGAGCCATTGTCAAGTAAGATTCTTGAAGTAGGCCTATCATTAAGATGTGCCTTAATATAAAGTGGCCTTAAATGCCTCATCATCTTATCAGAAGGCTTCTCAAAAATCACTTTCTTTGGGCCTTCCATCGCAGGGCATTGAATTGTGACTCTAGTGAAATATCCTTGAAAATCCTCATGTTCTCAGGATTTGCCCCCCGAGCCTGTTTCCTATCTCAGATTTCCTCAGAAACATTCTTTTGGAATATAGCCGGTAAAGTAATAGTTGTTATGGCACATCCAAAAGGTACTGGTGCATCACCTACTAAGAAACTTCCTTCCTCCACATTATCCTCATCCAGTAAATCATCTTCGTTCTCCCAACCAGTTGGATTAATAGACTTAGTATGTGTATTAACATAAGGAGGTTGAGGGTAAAGCACCTTGTAATCAAATTTTCTAGAAGGCTCACCAAGTAAATCCTCTACTGATTCCCTCTTGAATTTACTTTTATTGTCAACAGGTCATTCCTCTTTATTCTCCACTGGTTGTTCTTATTTAACTTCCTTAGTATTTCCCTTTGATTCCTCAATTCTCCTAGTTGCAGCTCTCTGCCTCTGCAATCTTCGTTTCTGAGTCCTTGTCAAAGGCTGTGGAAATTTTTTATGGCGAATGATATGCTACTGAGGACTTGGTTTCACCATAGGAGGCACAATGAATCTAGATTGCCTCCTTTGAAGGTTTGATGCATGAGGATTGGTATAAGATGGTAAGGAAGTTTCCCTCACCTGTCTCTAGGACTTAATCTACTTTAGCTCTTCTTTTGTGACCCACATACATATCTTCTTTGGGTGTGGTTCCTTAGCATATTACTTCTTTTCTTTCTTCTCGTTAATTAGCATCCTCATGTCAAAACAAACAGTGATAATGGATACTATAGGAGGAAAGAGATCCTAATCTATTAGCATAGACTCTTTCTTCTTAGGAAACTTCAATATCCCTTTATTGATTCTATCTTGCACCAGGTTTTTAAAACTCCAATAAGAATTAGTAGAATGATTCCACGAGTTATGGTACTTACAGTAATCCTTGCCTTTCATTTCTTTCTTAGTAGGAAAAATATGGTCTGCAGGAATGGTGATGAATTTCTCTTTGAGGAGGAAGTAAAAAATTTCCTCAATCTTCGCCACCTCAAAGGTATATTGTGTCTGAGCATTTGAAGCATGAGCCTTCTTCTATATATCAGGAGTCTTCCTTATCAACATTGGACAAACATAAGTCTTTGAGGAATCTAACTCTACCACTGCTATATCAGGAGTTTCTACCTCTTGATATTACTATCCCATAATGGCTTTTCTCCTTTGGTTTTCCTCCTTCAACAACTCCTCATATTCAGACACTTTAGCAGCCAATTCATAAAAATCTCTGAACTCCATGCCTTGGAATTTCTTCCTCAACTCAATGTCCAGGCCTCTTTGTGCCATTTTCACAAATTCAGTCTTTGGTAAGAAAAATTTGCAATGATTCCTCAACTTTTTAAATCGTGCAATAAAAAGATCTGCAGTCTCTCCTGGACGTTAAGTAACTCTTGATAACTCTGCAATACAAATTTCTAACACAGCTCTAAAGAGCTGAGTATGAAACTACCTCTCTATCTCCTGCCAAGTGAGGATTGAATTCCTTGAGAGAGTAGTGTAGCAAGTGAAGGTTGTTCCAGTAAGTGAATTTGGAAAGAGCCTCAACTTCAGGTTAGGAAAGTTATCATAATTCGCCAGTTCTCCACACTGAATTGTGAATCTGGCGATGTGGTCCAATGTAGATTGCCTTTCCTCTCCTGAAAATAAAGTGAAGTCAGGAATACGATAACCCCTTAGATAAGGATTATCTCTATCGACAATCTCAGGATATGGCTTCTAAAACTATGGATGACCAATTTGACATAGGCCGGGTCCATATAGCTCTTGCACTACTTCCTTTAATGCCTCTTGATCAAAATTAACTCGAGCAGGATTTGGGTCTTGAGGAACATAATTCCCCTTCCTGAGGCTCCAATGGCATGGAAAGCTCATTGAGGATGTGTCTCCGCCTCATAAAAGTGAGGCTGAGCAGTTGTAGTAGTGAATCCTTGAAAGTGTTAAGTTTAAGGCCTGATTGGTTGACGGCCATGAGGATCACGACAATGAGAAGGTTGATACCTTCCTTCAGTGTGTTGAAAACCACCTAAGGATTGCCCCCCGAGCTCTGGTGAGGTTTGTCTAGCAGAACCAAAATTTGAGTTGGCCTCATTCCTCACACCTTAAGGATTAGGTGAGGTTGAGGATTTCTTACGAGATTCCTCTGCTAGTAACTTGTGGTATTTAACTTCACAGGCTTTGTAACTCTCAGTAAGCCATCTTTTAAATTCAGCAACCTCAATGCTCCTCTTACATTGAGCTTCTTCTTCCTTGGCTTTTCTTTTTATCTCTACCTACTCATATGAATGATCAGCCCTAGCCTTTTGTTGTAGTAGGTCCAGGATGTCCTTCATTAGAGAGGCAGTAGAATCTGAGGAGTTGCCATCCTGATTCCCAACAACAGGTCCTGTTGGGTGTTGAGGAATGGCATCCTCAACTTGAGTGTTGAAATCTTCAACGGCAAGGCCTGGATCACACCTCACGTTCAGCTGTTCATACTGCTCAACCACTTGAGGAACATGAACTCCTTGTTCCATTGGTGCAGGAGCATTCGCCGAATCCTGAGACTTGGCAACTTCTTTTCCTAATTGGCTATGGGTCTGTGGTGCCATTGCTTTGAGATGTGTCCCACTGGGCGTGCCAAAAATATATAAATGTTTGCATAGATTTCCAGCCCTTAGCACGTGGGTTAGGAATTGTGAGTGTGCTAGAGGATTACTTCTCAAAAGTTAGTAAGCAGCTATTAATTAAATAATTAAATGCTAAAAGAAATTAAATGCGCTTTAAACTTCTAAGCAAAAATGATTGTGCGAAAAATCAAGGGACCTGAAAAATCCTGGGTCCTTAACTCTACTGCTACAGTTTTGTTAAATCTTAAATAAATGGCAATTAAAAATTAAATTGATTGGATTGAAAGCAATAAAAGCATTAAATTCATGAACAGTGAACATTTTTAAAGCTTGAGGATTTGAAAACTTAAACGAAAATAAAACATAAATGAAGCGTCAAAATCTTAACTAAAGACATATTAAGGAATATTGAAAATTGAATTAAATTGTATAAATTAAATAGCTACAAATCAGAATGCCTTACAATAAGGATTGAAAGCGACCGTAACTATGAGTGGGATGCTTACACAAAGCTTAAAAATAAATCAAGGATTGAAAAAGATTGAGTAGCTTCAGGAACTAAACAATGAAGATTTGATTGCTTTAGATTTGTTGATTATTTGTAGATGATCGTTGGTGTCTCCTCCATGGTTGATTCTCCTCAGTATTTATAGACATAACTTCCTTGGCTTCCAAGTTGGTGAACCCACTTCCCCAAGCTTCTCAATAGAAAGAACTGACTACTTCATCACCAAGTCTTCCACGTCACATTACTTCCTCCTCAAGTCTTCTAGATGCTTCTTCATTGATCACTAAGTTGTATGGGACAAATATTCCTTAAGTATAAACCTTTTATTCCCTAATGTGTAGATAGTTGAAGAATACTCCAGAACCATCTTCCTTCTTCTTTCTCTTAACTCAATTATTAAATAATTAATTAAAATTAATTATTTAGCAATTAACTTAAGAAAAATCAATGGGCTTTTATCAATTGGGCTTCAAAGTATAGGCTTGGGCCAAAAATATTTTTAGGTGTAAACACAACCCAAGCACTATCATATACTTACCACTATGTTAAACTAAGTAAATACTGCATCAAAACACATATTCATATGAAAATTATTAACATAATATCAAAACTTATGAACTAAGTTATATAGGTAAACATGACTTAAAATAATTTGATCAATGCAATAGAACCCTCTAAAGCCTACTAATTACGTTAACAATGCAAAATAATGATTAGGATAGTAAATATAAACAATAAATCATCAAAATCTAACTCATGTAAGTAATGAATGTAAGAAATAGACTCAAGAAAAGAGATCAAGATTAGAGTCTTTAGATCATGGATGCATGGTGTGCCCTTAAAAGATTATAGAGTAGTAACCTTTCTCTCCAATGTTCCAGCAATTAAGATCAACTTGTGGTATTTGAAAAATCAACCAAACTTAAATTTCTTTCCCAAAATTCTTTTTATTTTCACTACCCAATAGAAAACATGTGTTTCTTCTCTCAATTTTCTCTCCAAAAATCCTCCTTCCTCCCCATTTGATGCAACATGGGTATGTTATGTGGAGAGGCATTGGAATTCTTTAGATTCCTTCTTCCCCACTTGTAATTATTATAAAACATTTTTAATCTCCAGTCATCTTCCCACTAAAATAAGTTTTAACTTTACAAATGGGATATGGGATCTAATTGGCAATCCACTCATTAAATCAGACATAAAATAGTGGAATTGGCCTCCCATGTTTGCAAAAGATAGTAAAAAATCGGGTTTATAGTTCCCAGAATGATGAACCAGTCGGCTGATAGAGAAGAACCGATCGGTTCATCATGAATGATCGATCAGCTCATCATGATCAGCCGATCAGTTCTTCATTGAACCACCTGAAATTCTTTAAATTTTATAAAAAGATGTAGGGCCAGTGATTTGATTGGATGACCAATTATTTGAATGGACGAATTGATCAATTGAATAAGTAATTGGTCGATTCATTCCCGGTCCAATTTTATTTAATTTGATCCCTTTTACTTTTTAATTGGAGAAACATGTACTAAAAATTGGTCTGATTCTAGACCGTATTCATCATTGGGCACCCCCGAGCCACTTCCATGACCTGCATCCAAAAATCAGGTGTCTACAGATACCCATATCATCGAAAAAGTCTACTACTACTACTACTACTACTACTTATTTTGAAATATATTAATTATTTAATTTAATCAACTTTTTGTAATAAAAATTAATTTATATTAAATTGATTCAATTCATTTTTTCATAACAGTTTGAATAATTTTTTGTTGATCTTTTATCCATTACTTTTTTTCATATATATAAATCAATATAACCATATTGAATCTTGATTAATGGATTGAACCATTTCATCCCAT
This sequence comes from Bocquillonia castaneifolia, assembly GCA_948193215.1. Lineage (NCBI taxonomy): Eukaryota > Viridiplantae > Streptophyta > Magnoliopsida > Malpighiales > Euphorbiaceae > Bocquillonia > Bocquillonia castaneifolia. The sequence continues at coordinate 7,882 of CANYLF012426375.1, forward strand.
CAATTGTTAAAATATTAATTAATAATGATATCAATTAGTTTAATTCTTTCATTTATTTTATGTTGACAACAGATTCTTTTTTTATTGATGGGTACTTAATAAAATATAATAAAAAATATATTATAAATAAATTTTAATTTTGATATGTTTTAAAAACAAATTAATTTACTATAAATGATAGTTAACTTTTCAAACAAATCCAAATTAAAAAAAGTTATATAAACTAAGTATTTAAATTAAGAAAACTTATCGTTCAACTCATGATTATTATAAAAGTCGAAAAAATTTAAGTATTATTTGAGCATTATTTATAAATCTTAGTGGATTTAAAAGAATTAAAAAGTTCATTTAAATAAAGAAAATAATTAGTCGTCATAATACATCAAGTTAGAATAAATATAAAATAGCATAAGATGAGATGTCTAACTTTTTTTTATATTTTTAAATTATGAGTGCAATAAAATTTTAGAATAAAATGTGAAATAGGAAGCTTAACAACTATAATTAATACTATGAATTTCATTTTTAAGTGAAAGTTGAATTGAAATTCTAACAATAATATTGTTCAAAATTAACTTCTTTAGCGATGGAAATATTTAAAAACTAACAAAGTCTACTATGACCAGCATTTTTGAATTTTTTTTACAATTCTTTTATAATTAATTATCCTGGGTATCCAGAGGATCTAGAAGAGCCTCGACTAACCCTGGTTTAAGTGTGAGTGCTGAAAGGGTTTCTGTCCTTCCAGTGAAAGCGAGCACTCTCTCCCAGTGAAGGCCTACAAATCCAGCAGTTTTACCGTCAGACCACACCTCATGGGTAAATTTTTTTACATTTTTAATATTTTTATGTTAATAATTAATACATTTTATAAAAATTTATAAGTTTTTAAATACCTAAAGTTTTAATGAGGTGTTCTGTGATAGATATTAAAAATAGATGAAAAGCTAATTTTCTTTTTTATTATTTGATCTCATTTGTTTTTTTTTATTGTTTTTGGTCAAATAAATAGTTTGATTATATTACTTTCACATATGTGCACACATTTTTTTAAAGATAGAAATTTTCCTTAATAGCGTGAAGTTCATTTTTCATTACATTATCCATATTTAAATTTGGAAGAATCGACTTCTAGTTAACTATTTAAAGATATCAGCATATTAATTTTACCCATCGATATATAAATGAAAGATTAACAAGTTCATAATTAGTAAAGGTTGAACTTAAAAAGTATAATTAATTAAGATAATATTTAATTATGAAAGAAAGTTTACACATAGAATATAAATTATTTACTAATATGTATTAGAACTAATTAAATAATTTATTTATTGATTTACCGAATTATGTATTAGAACTAATTAAATAATTTATTTATTGATTTACCGAATTATGGTAAGAGAATTATTTTGTATGATAAGGAGTAAATATTCATTATTTGTCTAATCAATTTCTTTTTATAATTAAATTTTAATATAAAATAAGAATTAGATAACAAAATTGGAGCATTATTAAAGTCTTAGAGCATCTCGAATGCTCTTATCTAAAAATACATAACATATTTTTTATTTAAAGAGTCTAAGTTTTTGTAAGTGATAGATAATCTGAAAAAAAAAAAAAGTCTCTAAAATGATAGATATTTAGGACTAAAGGGAGTAGTGTTTTACATATTGACCTTCATTTATTATGCTAAAATTAAATGCAAAACACACTACCAAATCAATAAAATGTGTCACGTGCCACACATTCAATTGAAGTTCATAATCATAAATGGCGAACTAATTAAGTTCATAATAATTTCTCGATGGGATGGAGGGAGTAATAGTTATATTTAATAGTTATATTTAGGCTAAATACATCAATTGACACCGAAGTTACATTGAAAAACTTCTCAGCCACCTAAAGTTTTTGAGGAACCCTTAAAACACCTCTATTTATCTATTTCAATACTTTTAAACACATAGATGCTAACGTGGCATGCATGAACAGTGCACGTGTGACATTTATTATAAAATATCCAACTTAGTCCTTGTTAAATATTTTGTTTGACCATTGGAAAATATATTTTTAGTTTCTAAACTTTTTTTTAAAAAAAATTTGACCATTAATTTTTTAAAAAAACATTTGGGGACTAAAAAAATATTTATCAAGGACTAAATACAATATTTGACAATGATTGAATTGAATATTTAACAATTCATGTGTTTAAAAGTGTTCAAATATACAAGTTGAGGTGTCTAAAGGATTCTTCGAAAACTTTAGGTGGCTGAAAAGTTTTTCAATACAAGTTTAGTTGTGATGTACTAGGCCTTATTTTTAGGCTTTAGATAGACATTGTTTTAACATAAATTTTGAAATAAATATGTATTTATTTATAGCTTATTTTTAAAAATAATAATTAACGTTCGAAATTAGGACATTTTAATAGTTTTTTTATCTACAATTTAAACTTATTTATTTTTTCAATGCATATTAATTAATTATCAATTTATAATAAATCGATATTTTTATATGTAAATTACTCAAATACCCTCATTGGATGTACCAATTTGGGACTTTAACAATTATTATATTTTTAAATCAAAAGACTATTGAAGAATTAATGTTAAAAGTAATTTCATAAATGAGTATGTTAATAGATATTAAAATATATTTTATTCTTAATTATATTCATAAATAATTATAATGATGTCGGATTATTGTGCAAAAAAAGATATGAATTTTTTTAAAGTTTAAAGTTATAGAGGATTTGAAAAAAAAAAAACATTTCGCTGGTCGATTATTTAACAATATATTTAAAAAATAAAATTTTAATGTAAGTGTGATACTAAATGGTGCTATTTTAATAATTTTACCATAATAGTATATCATAATCCAATAAAAGGGACTCAGACAGTTTTTTTTATTAGAGTTCATTAACTTTGGCGTGGGTTAAACGTTAGTGGCACTAATTAATTAATTTCTTTGAACACTTTGAAGAAAACATTAGTGGCATTAATTAATTGATTTATCACAATAATTAATCAAGATATTTTAGATTTAAGTGAAACATTTTAAAGTATAAGTATTGAAATTACATTTTTCTTCATTTAGTATTCTGTACTTACATTGGAATCTATATATATCTATAACATATATAAAAGTTGGGGAGAACAGGTAAATTGACCCCCTTACCCTTCCCTAATTAACTTATTGAAAGGTTTTAAGAAAGGCCTAAAAGGTCATTTAATAATTATTTTAATTAATTAATAGCAAATATGGAATTCCTTAATCAATTAGATTTAGAAGATATATTGATTAATTAAAAATAAAATCCTTAGCTAATCAAGATTTAAAAATATTCAATAATTAAAATTTCAAATATATATTAAAAACATAATAATTGAAAAAAAAATATAAATCCATATAATATATGGATTAAGTTAAATTTAATCATAAAATTATAAATTATAAATTATAAAAATATATTAAAATTATAAATATACATTAAAATTATAAATTATTCAAATTATAAATATATATTATTAGGATTAAAAGATATAAAATTATCTATTTATTGAAATTTCACTTTATTAAACGAATCAACTTTAGATTTATATTAATTGTTTTTATTTTCTTAGAAAATTCAGATTTTTAGTATCAAATTCGCAGTTTGACAGTGCATCAACTTCGTTAGGCCATAACTTGGGCTAGAAAACTCGAATTTGGGTGATTCAAAAGCCTAAATTCAAGAGAAAATTGAGATCTACAAGTTTTATGATGACATCGTGCCCTTTCAGAGACAGTAGATTTCCAAAAATTGAGTTGTAATTCAGACGCTCTATGTAATCTTAGGGAAAATTTTAATTTTACAAGAAATTATTATTTAGAATTAATTAAAAAAAGTCCTAATCATTCTAGGATTTGTGAGCAGTCTTAGTTAGGGTATAAGCACTATAAATAGATGAAAACTAAGGCTGAAAAATTAATATATTTTTTCTCTCTCTAAAAGTAAACAAGAAAACTTAGAAGAATTTAATGCATGGTGGATAAGAAACTTAAAAATGTATATAATTTTTTTGTTATTTTTGACCTTGAATTCTTTATTTTTTATTAGTTTGGATTTTCTTTTTTCTATAGTCGTTAACTAATTAGTTAAAGTCCATTTAGTAATTAATTTAGATTATTATTAGAGTATAATTAGTGATTAATTAAATTAAATTCGGGTGTATATTGAGTTTTCATAGGATATTTGGGTTCTTAATATGAAATTCACAGTTTAAAAGTGCTGAACATTCAACAGGTCATAACTTGAGTTAAAAAGCTCGGAATTGAGTGATTCAAAAGTCTAAATTTGGGTTTTTAATGTTTAATGGGGAAACCAACAAATTGACCCATTTGCCATTCCCTAATTAGCTTATTGAAAGCTTTTAATAAAGGTCTAAAAGGTCATTTAATAATTATTTCAATTAATTAATAGCAAATATGAAATTTCTTAATCAATTAGATTTAGGAGATATATTGATTAATTAAAAATAAAACCGTTAGCTAATCAGGATTTAAAAATATTCAAGAATTAAAATTTCAAATATATATTAAAAGCATAATAATTGAAAAAAATATATAAATCCATATAATTTATGAATTGAGTTAAATTTAATCATAAAATTATAAATTATTCAAATTATAAAAATATATTAAAATTATAAATTATTCAACTTATAAATATATATTATTAGGATTGAAAGATATGAAATTATGTATTTATTAAAATTTCACTTTATTATACGAATTAATTTTAGATTTATATTAATTGTTTTTATTTTCTTAGAAAATTCAGATTTTTAGTATCAAATTCGTAGTTTGACAGTACATCAACTTCGTTGGGCCATAGCTTGGGCTAGAAAACTCGAAATTGGGTGATTCAACAGCCTAAATTCAAGAGAAAATTGAGATCTACAAGTCTTGTGATGACATCGTGCCCTTTCAGAGACCGTAGATTTTCAAAAATTGAGTTGCAATTCAGACGCTCTATGTAATCTTAGGGGAAATCTGAATTTTACAAGAAATTATTATTTAGAATTAATTTAAAAAAAGTCCTAATCATTCTAGGATTTGTGAGTAGTCTTAGTTAGGGTATAAGCACTATAAATAGATGAAAATCAAGGCTGAAAAGTTAATATCTTTTTCTCTCTCTCTAAAAATAAACAAGAAAACTTACAAGAATTTAATGCATGGTGGATAAGAAACTTAAAAATGTATGTAAATTTTTTGTTATTTTTGACCGTGAATTCTTTATTTTTCATTAGTTTGGATTTTCTTTTTTCTATAGCCATTAACTAATCAATTAAAGTCCATTTAGTAATTAATTTGGATTATTATTAGAGTATAATTAGTGATTAATTAAATTAAATTCGGGTGTATATTGAGCTTTCATAGGATATTTGGGTTCTTAATGTGAAATTCACAGCTTGAAAGTGCAGAACATTCGATGGGTCATAAATTGAGTTAAAAAGCTCGGAATTGAGTGATTCAAAAGTTTAAATTTGTGTTTTTAATATTTAATCCATAGCTTAAAAGATCAGCATATTCAATGAGCCATAACTTGAGCTAGAAGATTCGGAAAAGTAAGTTACAAATCAGTAACTTTATTTTTCAACTGTAAATTCTTTATTTGTGTTTAGTTTGGTTATTTTATTTTCTATAGTCATGAACTAATTACTTAAAGTTTATTTAGTAATTAATTTAGACTAATTAAATTAGTTTTAGAGTAGAATTAATGAGTGATTAATTTATTTAAATTAAATTCATATTTATATTGAGTTTTCATAGGAAATTCAAATTTTTGATATGAAATTTGCAAGTCGAAAGTGCAACACATTCGATGGGCTATAACTTGAGCTAGAAGACTCAGAATTGAGTGATTCAAAAACTTAAATTTAAAAGAAAATCGAGATCTACAACATTCATAGAGAATTTGTGACCATTTGAATACTTTAAAATACTTTAAAAGTGAGTCATAGATCAGAAGATATATGCAATCTTGGTTGAAAATCCAAATTTTAAAAGGATTAAGTACTTGGAATTGAATGAAACAAATTCTAATCCTTCTAAGACTTGTGGGCAGCTGTAGTTAAATCTTGAAAGGTATAAATATATCAAGATCGAGATTGAAAAAAAAATGGTTGTTCTTCTCTTTCTAAAAAAAACAATAAAACTAATTTTACAAATTTTTTCAATCATTCAAGATATTGAAGTATGGTTTCAAGATTTAAGGCCTAAAATTAAAAAAGGTATATAAAATTTTTTTTTTTACTATAAATTCTTTGTATTTTCTTAATTTGGAATTTTTTTTAAAGTTTTTTTAGTGATCAATTTAGCCGGTTTAGTATAGAAATAAATTTTAATTAGTTTATTCTAATTAAGTTTATATTTATATTGATTTTTTGTAGGAAATTTGGATTTTCAATATGAATTTCTCAAAATTTATTGATTTAAAAGTCTAAATTCAAAAGAAAATCAAGATCTACA